>JAHBMJ010000495.1:0-29162 GCA_018398765.1 Chromera velia | reverse complement strand
GGGGGGGGGGGGGGCTCCTGTTCCAGTCTCTGAATGAGTGCATTGACGTCCGCCCTCATGCATCCACTTGGACGAGAAACAGAGTCACAGGACTTCACTGCTTCTTAGGCTGACAGTCTTGCTGACCCTACTGTTTTTATTTCAGCTGCTCAGACCGACCGACGGACCGACCTGCATATCCGCTCCTCTGCAGCTGGCCCAGAGCTGATGATCCCAGGGGCACGGTGGGCGATCAGAGGGGTTTGCAGCCCAGGGGGGGCGGGAGAGAGTACACAGCTGGAACGGCTGGTTGAACGTCTGGTTCCTGAAGGTATATATGTATCATGCATGCAGTCGTCAGAAATGATCGACACATACATACATACATACACACATACATTCAGAAAGGAAGGAACGAAGGAAGGAAGGAAGGAAGGAAGGAAGAAAGAAAGGAAGGAAGGATCAAATGCAATTAGTGAATGAATGAATCAGTAGCAGTTAATTCTTACGGGTTAGACCGGCGGACGGACGGACTGACAGACAGGAGCAGATGATCGAGCCTACCGGCCGGGCGGGTAGGCGAACAAATCAAATCGCCCCTCTTCCCCTTCCTATTCTTCTTTTCTGTATGTTCCTGTCTATTCTCTCACGTCTGTTGTCGGACGAAATGCATGAATGATCATGCAAGCAAGCCAGACGAGACAACGAAGAGCTGACTGACTGACTGACTGACTGACTGACTGACTGACGTTTCTCTTGATCGAGCCGCAATGTGCATACTCGAGGAGTCGCCCCGTAGAAGGATCCATCCTGAGTCCCCCATGTTGAAGGTCTGCAGGTGGTTCGCATCTGCGATGTATGCCAGCATCACCGTTGTTGCTCCCAGCTGCATTTGCGCGCGCACACACACACATACAGACAAAAAGCTATAAACACAGAGACAGGGAGGGCCCTTCGTGCTCCATTCCGACACTAGATTCCGACACCAGAACCCCTAACCATCCTGTACGTACCTCTGA
Source organism: Chromera velia (assembly GCA_018398765.1). NCBI lineage: Eukaryota > Chromeraceae > Chromera > Chromera velia. The sequence goes on along the minus strand of JAHBMJ010000495.1, from coordinate 28,164 downwards.
GTCGCAAACAGGAAAAGGGATCGAATAGAAGCACAAAAAGGCCTGCCCTCAACCCGGTGACCTCGAAGGGAGGAAAGCAAAATCGATTGTCTCTTCATTCTTGCAAGGTGATGGGGTGGGATGAGGATTGCCTCGGTTTCGGAAGGAAGGTCAGAAGAAACCAAGACAAGGGGGAAGAAATGCGGACCGACATGTGGGACGACGGGAGAAGGATAATTAGGTATCAAAGCAAACGGAGGTAAGACAAAGTAAACGAAGGTATGAAGATGACGTTCAGGCAAGTACTGAGCTGCGCATGATTCGGCCCTTCTCCTCACCTGCTCTCTCTCGGCCAGCATTTGGTATATGGCTGTGGGGAGCTCCTCCTTCCTCCAAGGTTTCAAGTTCCTAATTCTTCTGGCCACCGCCTCTCTCACAACCTCCACGGGAAGCTGGAACCCGTCTATGCCGTTGGCTCTGAGGGCCCCGATGCCATCACAAATAATGATGATGCCCTCCTCCTCTGCCATCAAACAGGCATCGTCATTGCAATTTGTGAGCAAATGGGTGGGCACGTTCAGTCTCATAAGATCTTGCTTTTTATGGGGGTGGGTGGCGGTTATCCCCCCAGCCCGGAAGACAGTTCTTGCAGGTCGTGTCATGTTTTTTGACAGCATGCTGTTACCGGATTCAGGTCTCTGTCTCAAGCGCTACGTCTGGGGTATCCGGCAGATGCCACGCTGTTTCCCGCTCGCGGTCTTCAAACGGGTCTGTGGTGCTCGAAAGAGGGATTTCTTCTGGTTCTGTCTGCTCTTCGGGTCTCGAAGGGATTTTCTGAGAGAGACTCCAGGTGGGAAAGAAAGAAAGGAGATGGGATATCAGAGATGGGCAACCGACGCGGGAGGCACAGCAAAGCAAATCTGTAGCGACAAACGAGCAGTTGCCGAGAGCTGCAGTTTCAAAGAAGCAGACCTTCGCCTTCCTGGTCAGGATTGCTTCCAAAACTCCGCGCAGGCGTGCATGCATGTATCGATTGTGGCTGGCCTTTTATCCGCAAAAGTTGGCGCGGAGAGGGGACCCGTGTCCCCCTGGCAGCTGCACGCATGTCGCTGACGTCGACTGCGTATATATGACCCCCACCCTCCCGCTCGGTAAAAGCCTTCCCAGAAAATTATATATAGAACAATAATTAATTATTAATAAATTTGCTCTGTATGGATAAAATCAACAGTTTCTCACATATCTATATTTTTGCATTTTAGACACTTCCCGCGGGCGGCCCGCGCGACGCGGCGGGCCGGCCGGCGGGCAAGCAAGCTATAGGGCAAAAAACAAGATTTTTCACGCAAGATCTTGCCAGTATCTTGCCAGTGGTCCGAATCACTTTGAAAGGGAGATCGTTCGATCGATCCTTCCGACAGACGCTAATCTGATCTGCCTCAAAGGCGAGGTTGAACCCTTTGATACTTAGGCAAACTGCAATTGTGTTCGCAAAGCAGGACCAACACGCCTCTGAACACAGGAAGCACGGTAGATTCGAGTGTCGCCTGAAGCAACCAGACCGAGCATCTCTCCATCGCTCCATCCTGAGGATCTGTTGAGAGAAATTGGTAGACGGTAAACAGAGAAGGCAAAAGACAATCTCTGGCAGTCTCGTGCAAAGCTTTGAGGTTTCGGTTCTTCCACCAAGAGAGACGGCACATAAACACGTGCCAAGCTGAGAAGAGGACGCAATGCATCGGGGTGGAGGGGATGAAGAGGTCCTGTCGGCATTCGACGACATGGAACAAATCCGTGTCAATGTAGAGCGGTTCAAGGCAATGTGGGCAAATGAGAAGGCCGCGCCAGATATTCTGGTGGCAGAGAACATTGCAATTCTGAATTTCTCGGAGAGAGTCAAGGTACGTCTCGTGCTTCCTGGCAATCCGTCTACTTTCCTTTCTCCCTCCGTCTCCGGGATATTTCCCTGCCCCCAATCAGTCTGTAAGGGAAAGAACGTCATATTCTTGGTCCCCTTAGTGTTGATTGCTTCTCTGTGTACCCCTCGCACTCTCCTGGCCTCCTGCAGAAATGCGAGTTAGCGTTGCAAGACGCGGAGGCAACAATTCGTCCGATTCTGCAACTGGACGTGGACCGGAACAAATTTCTCCTGAAGGATTACTTTCGGGCACGATTGGTGAAGGTCAGACAAAAAGAGGACTAAGTCAGAGTGGCGCTTGATGGCTTCTTTCATTGCTCCAGCGCCTCCACCATCCAGCTCCACCCAGGTCTCTTCTCGTCTTCATTCGTCTTCTCTTTTACTGCGGTAATAGAAGCACTTCCAAGGGGGGGAAAGGGGGGAGCCAGAAAATGCGGGTGAGCCGTGTGTGTGGAAGAGAGAGAGAGAGAGAGGGAGCACGCATAGGGAAAGATGCCGCAGAAAAAAAAAAAACAGAGAGAGCACACGCGTAGAGAATGATGCCACAGAAACCAAAAAAGCACAAACTGGGATGTTGGCTGGACTAAATGAGGGGGAGGGAAACGGCAGAGAAATCGAAGTTGGCCCCGAGGCTTCTGTTGCTTTGCACATCCCCTTTCATCCTACCTTCCTCCCCCCCTTTCCGCACATGCAGTTGGACAAACACCCCGAATGGTATCTGAAGACTGAGGAGAGGAGAATGCGGCTTCTCCCCCATGAAATGGCTTTCCTTCAAAAGTCAGTCAGTGGGGTGTCATTCGTTTTTCTTTGAAATTCTGCGAATTGTCAAGGAGTGATTGCGTGACATGAGGCGTAGAACGATTGATGAAAACATTGAGGGGAGGAAAAGCATCCGCCTGGAATTTGTGAACATGACCGAAAAGCATGGGCCGCCTTTCTTCCGATTCGCCCCCATTATCAAGATGCACTTTTCGATCTTCTCTTGTCGACACTGTTCCTTTCTTTTTCTCTCGGCACGCCTATCCCTCTCTCGACCTCCTGCCCTCCCTTCCTCCCTCGTTTTGTTTTTTGAGAACTCTGAGAATCCGATGCAGTCGAGCATGCTTGCTGTAATGCGCCGCATCTTTATTTTTCTTAAGGTACATCTCTCTGCCAGCCTGCCTGCCTGTGTTGTGTGTGTGTGTGTGTGTGTGTGTGTGGTGTGTGTGTGTGTGTGTGTGTGTGTGTGCATGCGTGTATGCAGGTACATGTCTGCCCATGAAGAACATGACTCCACTCTCCTGTGGTCGAAAGTTTCAGAGAGAATCAGGCTGGAAGGTGAGTGGGAGCGGGGGGGAGAGGGACTGACGCACAGAGGGAGTGACTGACTGTCTAATTGCTTCGAAAAGAGTTTCTGATAAGAGAGGGACTGGTGGGAGTGAGACGGACCGACAAAATGAAAGATTGTCAAATGTCCGGGTATTTTCGATGCGTAGCGCGTACCTGATACAGAATTTCCTTTCAAAAACTTCTTTCCCCTTCTCTTTCTCTGTCTCCTCCCGAAGTTGCTGTGGTTTTCCTATTCGCGCCAGGACTCCACTTCTCGGCTGCCTGTCCTTCTCCTTACTCCTCTCAGCAAGGCAGTGAGTGCATCCTTGTGGAAGATGCAACCGACAAAGAAATGCATATGCGCATATGCAGGCGGTGACATGAGCGACCCAGTCCTTCAAGAAGAGTGCACAGGGTCGGGGCCGAACGTTGACGCCTTCTGCTTCTGCGAGGGTGGGTATGCTTGCTTGCCTCTTATGCTTTCTGTCCTATTTCGCAGACTCACAAAAGAGCGAGCCGATTCGGCTCCTGCTTCCTGCATCTTTTAGGAACGCTGCGCATTGCTGCTCCAGGCAGATGTTCGTTCCCTTTACGTTTTTTGAGGGATTCTTCATGTCGCTTTCTTGAATTGTGTGACATTCTCTCAGAAAGGTTCAGAACCTTCTCTCTCTTTGGTCCCCCTTTTTAAGCAAAGGAATTCAGTGTCCGGGGTGTCGTCTTCATGAAGGGATTTTGTTTTGTTTTTTTTTCTCTGGGTCTCTCTCCGTCTCTGTCTCTGTCTCTGTACCTCTCCCCATCCCGCTCTCCCTGCCTGTACCTTTTTGTCATTTCTTTTCCCCTCTTCTTCTTCCTCTTTGCTTCTTCCCTGCAGTTGTCGGAGAAGAATTCTCTTTCAGGTCAGCCAGGAATGAGGAAGTGGAGCGAGGGACTTTTATGCAGAGTGTTAGGTTCTCCGCCAAGCGTCAATAAAACAGGGCGGATTAGCCGACTTTCTTTCTTCCTCGCCACTTTCGAAGACCCCAAAAGACATGTGGCCAGGAAGGAGTGTTCCGATGTGCTTTGACTTTGCTCACACTTCCTTCCTTTTCTCTGCCTTTGTGTCTTTCTTTCATTCTCTCCCGATCTTTCCTGCAGAGAAGGGGACGACCAGACACCTGAAGACTCACAGGGGGGGGCGGGTGGGAGGGTCATTCAGTTGGGCAGGGGGATGCAACACATCGTCTCCTACAAACGCGTCAGGTCAGGCGGGGTCGATAAAAAAGATGCATGCTTTCCGTGGGACGATGCGAGTTTTTCCCGATTTTCTTTTCTCTTCACAGGCAGGCCCTGTTTCCTCTCTCCCACCGCTGCGTTCTATGGAGGCTTTGTTTTCTCGTCCTTTCTGCATGGACACACTTTGTGTGTGTGTGTGTGTGTGTGTGTGTGTGTGTTGGTTGATGCAGGGACAAGGTTGAAAGTGGAGACGTGAACCTTCTCTGACGCTATCCACAGACTTTCTGCTTGACGCCGAAAGCAAGTTTTTCCTGACCTTTCCAGAGACTGGAACGGCTTTTCGTGTGTTTCGGGAAAGTGGGGAGAGAAGATGGGTGGGATCTGTTGGAGAACGAGATCGAGTGTGTGCAGTCACGACGGGGATCTGTGAATTAATTAATGCTTCTCTGCAGAATTCGTTAACAATCGCTCGGTTTGTAAGCATGTGGGCGGCTCGCATTGGTTCAGGTCGATCCACCCTATCGCAAGTGTGTGTGGACTTCTAGATCGATCGACTTTTCGAAGTGAACGGTGAATGATCTACACCAATCCTGTAGGGTTACACAATCACTTTTTTCAAAATGTTTTGTTACACATTGTTTTGTTACACATTTTAATAGAATTTTGGTGAATGAATTAATACACACTTTGGTGTGCAGTAATTCAAACTATCACTTTTAGGAATACATTAAGTACATACTTTAGTGTGCATCAATTCAAACTATCACTTTTAGGAATGCATTAGTGATTAGTGATTAATGGTGCCCTAGAGCACTGATTATTATACACTTTAGTGTATATTAATTCCACGTTTCATCTTCGTCTTCTTTTTCTTCTTCAGGGTGATTTGAGGGTCTAGGAGTAATTTTCAAAAAAAAAAAAAATGTCATTTTCACTTCTTTTTTTTTTTTGTGTGGTCTCAAACTAAAAAATATGTTGTTTAAGTGTTGTTAATGTGTTATACGAATCAACAAGTGCTGTTTAAGTGTTGTTATACTATTGTTTCTTTGTTATAATGATAAATGAATGTTGTTACACTCAGTCTATTATACAACTGTTGCTTTTATGTTGCAAGGTCTTGCATATGGTTGTTATGTCTTGATGGAGGTCATCATCGAAAAGCAAAAAAAAAAAAAAAATTTACCCTGGAGACCGTATTTTTTTTTTTTTGAAAATTACCCCTAGTTGAGGGTACTGCTTTTGGAGCAATGGTGTCGTTAGCAACGCGGCAAGGAGAACTTTTGAGCACTGGAGGTAGGGGTAAAAAGAGCAGAGACGGGAACAGGGGGGATGCTATGAGAGAGACGGTTGATTTGTCTAGAATTATTGTACACTATAATTATTATACCTAGGCGATGCACAGTGGTAAAAAAAAAAAAAAAATAGACCTTTCCAGATTTTTTTTTTTCTTTTTTTCTACGAAGGATTTCCTAGAGCACCTTTAGGAGCACCTAGAGGAGCACCTTTTAGAAGTACTTTTAAACTAACTTCCTCACGAACTTATTACTCAACTCAAAGTTTTAAACATCTTTCAACCTTAGTTTCAACCCTAGTTCTAGTCCTAGTTGTTATTGTACGTTTGTCTCTACCAAAAGGGGATTACAGGGATGAAGGCGAGCGGGCGGGCGAAGGGAAAAGGGGGCTCTCTTGTGTTCTATGTAAAGAGTGATAAGCAGGATGGATGCATGGATGCAGACAAAAAAGCAGACAGAGGAGAAGTTCTTTGACTGACTCTTTGATAATATCTAGGACGATATACATTTCGAAGCTCTAGTCGAAGCTAGTTTTGGTCAATCCTTTTAAGCGTCTACCAAGCTAAAAGTGAAACTGGGATCCTAGATATGATTCAAACTCTAGTTGAAGCTAGTCATTTAACCTTTATTTTTTTTTATATATATAATAAAATTTTAAATTTAAAAAAAATAAAAAAATAGACGTTTTTAGATTTTATTATTTTTTTTTTTTTACCACTATGCGTCGCCTAGTATTACACACTTTTATGTGTAACAAAAGGGGGGTTAGGTATAATTGTTACATATTTAACTTTGTGTAGTACCATAGGATTGGTGTAGGCAAATCAATTTCTACTTTTCAATTAAATCTACTTTTAGATCTACATAGTAATATCCTAGGTAATATCATCTACTGGTAAACGGTTATACAGTTATTTTTTCTTTTTTGAAGGAAATCATGCAAATATATGCACTGTTACCTATACTATTATAACCATACACATAAAATATGAAGGATTCTGAAGGAAGACAAAACTACAGACAAAAATATGCACATTATACAAGTTATGAAAATAAAACATGTAGTGATTTGCTTCTAGACTTGTTTAATTACATATATATGGATCACATCAGTGGGTTAACTCAAAGGGGTACTTCCATAATAATTATGAATTTTCATAGTGACTCTGGATTTCATAATGATTATGGGGGGTCACCTAACTTTGGAAGCCGATTTCTCACCCAAAAATCACTTTCTCAAAAAATGGTTTAAACAAGTTGATTTGTGTCATAAAGATGAATCTTTTTGGCTGTAAAACTCCTTTGAATTCTCATTTTTTTCATAAGACCCCCCATAATGATTATGAAGATTTTATAGTCACTATAATGATGCTATAATGATTAACGAGTTAACCCACTGATGCATATGGTTTAATTAGCGCATATAAACTTATCATAAAGTGTCCAAGATTAAATATGAATATTCTAACTGAACAATCAGACTCATATTATGAGTCATATATGCATTTAATTTAGTGCAAAACGTCACGGTTGCAACTTACAAAATATTCTAGAAAATGTGACTCATCGTTCAAAGATTATCATGCACTGTTTTAATTCAAAATTTCAAATAAATTTGCTCACGCGGCGTGCCGGGAAATTATGCAGGATATCAGTCAAATGAATCCAAACATATCTTAAAATATTGAAAAATAATTTTACAAACCATTAAAGATTCGCCTGAAAAGTCTCTTTTCTTTTATTTGAAGTTGCGTTGTTATGAAACGTGTGCCTCAGCTTTCTCTGCCCGAGCAAGGTATTCGTCGTGTTTCGGACCTGCACTTTTTGGAACGGACTTCCTCCTGCACTCTGACCCCCCGGAGGACTTTCTGATGAGGATCCCGACACTTCGTGCTGCAAATGCCATCCGTGTCCCTCAATCGCGCCAGAGGATCCCGTTCGCTCCGACTGACCCTGAGGCGTCTCTGAAGAGACGGCCGTCTCGTAGCAGACTTTCGACGGCATTGTGGTCACCGTGCCATCATCTTGCCTTGCCTCTGTCCCTTCACCTGCTGCATCCAAATTGCCGGGGCCCTCCGATACTGCGGGTTCGTTTGCCGGGGCCCCTGGTAGCTGCAGAGCCACCTCCCTCGTCTGACTGGATTGGGCCTTCTTCACAGTGGATGCCGGTGCCGGGACCCCGGAAAGCAGTGGATGCAAAAGTCGAAACCGTTCCTCATCGCTTGGCACTGGGAAGATCGAAGGGGAGGCTGCAACTAGAACGTCCGCACTGCTGCACTCCCCCGGAGACTGCAGTTCAGCGGCCGCCTCCCCCTCTCCAGAGACAGAGAGGGTCTCGAGGAAGGGAATGATCAGCCTCCGGAGAACGCCAAAGAGAATAAACGCCGTCAGACCCCACACCGGCGCAGGACCAGCACGCCAGCAGGGTATGCGGTAAGCAGCCTTGCCCCTCACGACTGTTTCCATGGTGTAGCATCTTGGGTCTGTCAGCTGGGTGAGGGAGAGTGTGAACACTTCGTCGACCTGCAGTCATAGAGACGGGTTCAGACAGAATGTGCATAAGAGGCATGCGTTTAGATGCTCTCAGGTAAACTCGTGTCTTGCCGCCCGGCTCTCTGCACGTTCTTTATCACGGGTGCCACTCAGACAACTGCATATGCTGGTGAAAGTCCATGCGTTGAGAGTGGACGAGAGAAGTTCACCGAATGAAATGGACGAAGAGACTTCGGTGGAGGGGAGAAGGGAGGACTGGGTCAGGGGGCGAAGGCAACACATCGGCATGAAGAATGAGGTTGCATTCAGATAGAATCAAGTTGTTCCTTCATGGCCATACTTTCCGTTAGCATCTCTGACTGATGAGTAAAATTCTTTTTGCAACTGACTTTCAGCGGAAACATTCAGTTCATGCGGCAAAAAAAAAAGTTTTTCTCACCCAACGTTTGTTTCTCCTTTTCTGTCTCGTGCTGCTCTACTTCTCTGTCCTCTCTCTCCCCTTCTGTCTCTCTGCATGCCTCTCTTCGGGAGTGAGTCAGTAGCGAGCGAGCGAGCGAGTGGGTAAAAGCGTGAGGGAGTGATGGAAGAGAGGATAAATAAATGAACGAGCTGCCACATCAACAGCGCGATGTGGACAGGCGGCCAGGAAGGGGAAGACTGGTGGCAGACAGAGAAGACGATTCGCTCATGATCTGCATGTGTTGCTACAACAAAAACCACAGAAATGGGTAAAGAGAAAAGAGGCGCACCTCATCAGCACTGGGGTCCAATCTCCTCAGGTCCCCCAAATCTTCGCACATCACGCCCAGGTACGGGTGCACAATCGTGCCCGTCACTGCCTCCACCTGCGACAGAAAGGACAGGAAGATAGGCAGAGAAGTGTGGAGCCAACGAGATCTGCTCCGCACACCCGCAAGGCTTTCACTGCAGCTCAGCTCCGTCCGTGTCTGAAATCTAGACTGCCGTCTCCCTCTTGTCTTAGGGTGATCGAAGGCCGTGTCAACACTGTGGACACCGGTACAGGTAGCGAATGCGCGTTCTGCAAAAAAAGGAGAAAGAATAAACACATACCAAAATAGTGTCGTAGAAAATCTTGGCTAACCTCGTCGCATCGTCCCACGATTTCCATCCCCTTCAAAAATCCGGTGCCCAACTCCTCTCCCGTCTCCCTCAGTGCGGCGTCTTTTCCCGATTCCCCCGGCTCTAGATGGCCCCCGGGGAACGACACCTGACGTTTATGCGTGCGCACTTTGCTACTACGCACTGTAAATAACACCGATGCCTCGCCGTTCCGGTTGCACAAGGGGACCAACACGGCTGCTTGTCTCCGTCTGCTCTTGTCAAACTGCCATTCCCCCTTGCGGTCATGCATAAAAGGAATACAACCTCCGTAACGACCGCACACACCCTGAAGACCCGTGAGGTGTTCGGGTGTCCATTTGAAAGCCTGCCGTAATACTTTCGGGAGATGCATTCCGTCTGTGCCGTTCAAGGTGCGGTTGCCGTTACCTTGACGTCTCCGCGACTCCTCCATGGAACTGTGCGTTTTCTTTGGATTGCACCAAGGCAGAAAACATGAATGAGATGGACGCGGGCACCACTAAAGATCTGCAGAGCATCTGAACTACTGCCAGCATACAGGATCTCATCTGGGTGCGAAGAAAACGCGGCGCCCACTGTCCGACAGAACGTAGCTAGATCATGCTAGATCATCGTAGATCGCGACAGAAGCATTAAATTCAGGCCATGCAAGAAGAGCTGCCCGCGCGCGCGGCTCGGAAATGCTCGGAATGGCTCGGCGAAATTCGGCGAAAGCTCGGAAAAAGATTGAACCGCGGCATAAACATCAAAAACTGAATCTGCAGAATCAGTGCAGATTCGAAACTCTACAGGACAGCTTCCGGTATATAGATGTCTGTCGATTGTGTGAGGCTATCAATTATCATTAGGAGATCAGCAGGAGTCACTTGCGTCTCACTATCAGTTTGACAATGCATCTTTGAAAAGCAGCAACTGTCAGACAGTCTCTGACTGCATCAGTAGCTGGTTTTTCAAATTTTCGAAACTGCGCTGTGAGAGAAAGAACACGGCTTCCACTGATCTTCGAGGACAGCTCTCTTCGTCCGCAATTATCCTTCTGAAGTTATCTACGTCGCTGAGCGCTGATCGAAAAAATCAAATATCAGAAAATCGTCCACACATCACGCGCGTAGCTGCAGGTCATGATACAGACCGATGCAGAAGTTGCCGATAATTCCGGAAGTGCGTCGTTGGACAGTTTTCCCCCACCAAAAACAGCAACCTTCGAGGATGTGTTTTCATGCAGTGGCCTGCTTACAGACGCATTGCAGCTTCTGTTGGGTGGGCGTCGAAGTCTCTTCTTTCGCAGCCTTTCGAAGACCTTTGCAGAGACGGAGACGGATAGACGGACTACTTCGTCTGTGATCTTTGAGTCCCCCTCTCTGATTTCCTATGCCGACCCACTGCGTATGAAAGATGAGAAGAATAGTGCAGTGGGAGATGTTGACTTCCCTGCCAATTCCCCACAGTACTTGCTTTGCCGTGCCTCCCGCGTCGGTTGCCCATCTCTGATATCCCATCTCCTTTCTTTCTTTCCCACCTGGAGTCTCTCTCAGAAAATCCCTGCGAGACCCGAGGAACAGACAAAGAGAGAGGGGGCAGGACCAGAAGAAATTCCTCTTTCGATCACCACAGACCCGTTTCAAGATCGCGAGTGGGAAAGAGCGTGGCATCTGCCGGATAGAGATACGATTCCTCCCCCATCTGCTGATGAGAACCGTTCCGTTTCTGTTAACTCTGACTGGCTGTGGCGGTCTGCATGCAAGCGCAGCCTTGGGGAAGGAATGCTGTGCGCTGCTGCGCTTGGAGGTAACATCCCCTTGTTGCACTTTATCGAACAACGGGACCCTGGTTTGATTGAGAAGGTGTCAGCAGATGAGAGGGAAGTGTCGAGCCAGGGAGTACCGGATCTCCGTGCCCTGCTTTCACCTTCCGGAACCACCCGGGGAGATTCCTTGAGGGGAACGTCTCCCCTCATTTTGTGTGCAGTTCTGTCTTCCAACTCTGTGCAGGTTCTTTTGTATCTGTTGTCCACTTTCGTTTGCCCTTACTGGAAATTTCTTCTCTGTCAGTGCGTCTGGAAATGGAATGGTTTGCCCCGGCGGGAGTGGCGCAGCAGTCCGCTGCCCTTGTTGGAACTGCTCTCTGTGTCCCCCGGTGAGCCCTCGCTTTGGAAGGACTTTTGGGTCAACGTACTGGCCCGACTGGGTCAGTTGGAGGATTTGAGGGAATTGGAGGAGAGACATCTGCTGAGTCTTGTGGAACAGCCGGAGACGGGGAGCGAGTCTCATAATGGTCAGGTTGTATGGGTTTTGTTTCTCTCAGTGTCCAGAGTCACAGGAAGCGAGGGAGGAAATTGAAAGTCGAAACGCCCGAAAGGACGAAGAGAGCATGGACCTGACAACAAAGAGAAAGGAATGACAGAGGCAGAGATATCAGAAATGGAAAAGCGGGGAAACAAGTAACACAGAAAGAAAAAGAAGGAAGGGGGGACAGGAAGAAGAGGAAAGGAACGAGGAAGGGGGGCGGGGGGAAAGAGAAGAGGCTGTTGGCACAAGAAATGAGGAAAACAGGAGAGGAGACCGAATGGGGGGAATTGAAAGGCCCCAACAAGAAAGAAGTAGAAGGGATGAAAGCCAGATGGAAAAAAAGTCCGCTAGTTTTCATCCTGATGTTCGACAAATTGAGAAAGAGTCCGGAAGGTTTCATCAAAGTTTTGTTCTAGTTTGTCAATGTCTCTCTCAGTGCTTCATGTTTTTGCTCTCTGTGCATTTCTCTGCATTGATGCAGGACGAGATCCGCAGGGGCACGCAGAACAAGAGAACCCACAGGGACAGCAAGAGTCAGGGGCAAATGGGGTGGGGGGTCAGGTACAAGTGGGGCAGAGGGGGGGGAAGGGACCGCCCCTGAAGTTGACGCGGACCTGGAACGACTCCGGTGGGCAGATTGGAGTCGGGTGTGTTTCTTTGCCTGTCAGTCTGGGCAGCTAGACGTTCTGAAATGGGCCCGGTTGGAAGAAGGGGGGGCGAGAGGGAGGGGAGACGGGGGAGTGACAGGAAGTCGTCGTCGTATGCCTTTTTTCTGGGATGCCTCTTGTGCCGAGGAGGCGCTTGAGAAGGGTGATTTCAGACTTGTCAAGTGGACGGTTGCAGAAAACACAGATCCTCTCCCCGTCAGCACGGGACTGTATAGAATAGCAGCAAAAGCCGGAAGGGTAGATTGGTTGGAATTCTTGTGGTTGAAGGACAGCCGTCCTGCCCCGATCCGAACACTCCCTCCAACAGTAATGGAGGCCGCTGTAGATTCTGGAATTCTCTCCGTTGTTGAGTGGGTGTTCTCTCGGCTCCCTTTTGTGTCTGTCTCTCCCGCGTGTTTCAAGTGGCCAATCACCAAGCGAGCGCCGTGCGAAGAAGGGCAGGAGGTCAACAGAAAAGCCCCCATGGACTTTGCGGGATCGCGTGAGAATTCTGCGGGGTTCCAACGTCTCTTTGTGCCCTCTGAAGCAAAACACATCCTTTGTCTCCTCTTGACGCGCCTCGGAGACGCATCCCCCCCTGCGTCTTTGTATAGGGGTTTCGTGAGTTTGAAAATGATGGAGTACAGGGGGGAGGAATATGAGATGAGGGAGGAGGTGGGTGTCACCGGAGCCTCTTTGATAGAGATGATCGGACGGAGGTACCCGTCCTTAGTGCCTCCAAAGGGGGTGCTTCAAGATTCGCTAGTCTCTCTGAGTTTCCACTGTCTGCGATCTTTCAGATCGCTCATTTGCCGTCCTGACTGGGACCTCGATAGGGTGTTCGGTACGTTGTGTAACGGCTGGATGGGCATAGAATCTGATCCCGATGCGGGGGATTATTTCCGACATGATTTGTTTTGCACCACACAGGTCGTGCTGGGGGAGGAGGGGGAGACGATCGCAGCGTCCGTTGCTGCAGATTCGGAAAGCGTGAGAGCAATGGCATTTCGGTTTGTGGCCATGATGCGGAGAGATGTGTGTCGAGAGCACAGAGCCAGAAGTAGACTGCCTCCGCATGTGCGTAGGGCACTGGAGGGGGCCCGCACAGCGTTGACGCATTTCACCTCCAGCCTCCGAAAAGCATGCGGCCTGGGAACAACGAGGCACCAGTTGGGTCTGCAGGCCATTTCTCTGAGTGTCAGCAGCAGCACAGAGGCCGATGCGCTCAGCAGGGTAGCGTTGCATTTGTTTCCCAAAGAGAGAGACGGGGGTGTGGAAGAGGATTATGAAATCCTACAGCGAGCCTACGTACGTCCCCGCAGTCTCTCATGCCCCCACTGACCTGCTGCCAATGCATCGACATTAATTCCTTTTCCGTCTCCCACCCATCCATCCAGCCAGGGGCACGGGCAGAAAAGCTGGAGTGGGGGGAGGGGAGAGCGAGAAAGGGAAAAACATGGTGGGGAGAGTCTCTTCGTACCTTTAGATTCCCCCCTTGACCTACCTGAGTCCCTGGGAGGGACATCCTCCTCTGCGTTAATTGTCATCGCTTTCATGTTGAACCACTGATGACAACAGTCAACAGTCGCGTGTTCAGCGTGAGAACGTCTTTTGTCTTTCGTCTACTTTCGAACGTCTTTCGTCTTCTTTTTTGTCAAATGAATAACTTTTGAAGTGTGCACGTCACGTGTTGCGCATTGCTCAAGCTTCATTGTATTGTATACATTGTTTTTTGCGTTAGCAATCGCACTGTCACCGAAGTGTATTAGCACTGCATGGTATGATGTGGCGCGCCACACAGTTATGCATACAGTGACAGTAAATCTCAAACGTTAAAAGCTTTTTTTTGCCTGTTTTTAAACTTAATAAAAAAATGAAACCAGTTTCAAAGCTTGCCAATGATTTATAGATTCCAAACCCCTCGATCAGTAAACTTCTAATTTTTAGTTTAATTTCTTATTACGTATGAATTTTGGTTGTTTAATATTATATACTAATGAATTATGGGAGTGATCCGTATCATTATTATCATCATACGCCATCGCCTTCAGCCCATAAATTAGGGTCATAATAGCTATTTAGTGTTCAGCAAGTCACTGGCATAACACGTATGACAGATTGTTAAATTTAATGATGGACTTTCGTTTTCTAACTAGCTTCCTCTGGCTCTCACTTAACAATCATTCTTTTTAAATTCTCTGCAAAGACCTATAAGAATTTACACAGGAATTTAGAGGAATTTAGACAGGAATTTAGAGGAATTTAGCTAGGAATCTAAAGGAATTTAGACCTCTAAATTCCTAAACTTTGGAGGTAAATGTCTTGTGAACTATGATAGGTCAGAACTTAATATTAACAGTGTTTATAGACCTATATTAGTCTTATGAGCACTGTTGCTATCAAGTTCTAACTCATCATAGTTGTCAAGAAATCGACCTCCAAAAATTGCTAAATTCCCCTAAATTTCTGTCTTTAATTATAAATTCCTAGCCAAATTCCTCTATAAATTCCTCTAAATTCCTGTCTAAAATCCTCTAAATTCCTGTTTAAATTCCTAAGTCCTTACAGGGTTCTTCTATTTCTGGTAGCATCTGTTTGTGCATGCTTCCATAACCTAGTTTATAACACCACAATACTGAAAATTCAAATAAATGCCTTGTATCAAAGTCAAACTTATATCATAAGTTACATAAACAAACCTAAATATTTTAAAGTAATTTTTAAAGTGAGCCTGAATAAAAAAACAGATACAAAAATATACATATTAATACATATGAAGAGCTTACAAATTAAAGTTTGCAGTTACTGTAAGTTTTTTACAAAAATGATTATATTGCTCCTGACTTCCAAGCTGCTCTGAATAAGAAATGTATAGTTTTATAGATATGGTTTACAAAATAGAACATTAAGTTTGTATACATATTAGATTTTCATTATTTTATGATCATAACACGGTTGAATATTTAGCTTCAATCGTTGCATGCAGCCCAACCACTCTGATTTGTTTAATCGCTCATTTGTTTGCACATAGCTGTATCACAGTGGAAGGCGGATTGATACAACTGTACAAAGTAGCAAAACTTCAGCACATGTATATGCAAGTCTCTTCAACATGCAAGTGGGAGGATCAGAGAATTAATATTAGAGAGACTCTCCATGCTCCTGGATTTGCTTCGCTCTGGAGTTTCTCTTTTTCCCACCTTAATCATGCACTGTAGCACTGTAAAGTGGCGCCACTCCCAGGTGATCAAGCCAAAATCAAAAGCAGCAACGACATGGTGACACGCATGATACGTACTGACTTATTCCTTGTATGTACATAGTCTTTCACAAGAAGCTGCTCAATCGTCTTCAGATCCTCAGACCATCCATCAGGTCACCCATCCCCTCCGATTGAACGCCCTCCAGAGCTCTTCCAAAGTATCCAGTGCAATACCCAACAACCAGGTGGGAGGACCACAAACGACAAAGAGAAAAAGACCGGAAATAATGCGGGGAACTGAAAATGGTCCATCATGAGAATATTCAAAGGCACACTGGCCTCTGTGTATGTGTATGTGTGTGTGTGTGTGTGTCTGTATGCAAGTGCACAAACCAAGACAAAGTAGGGAGCTCCAACTGATTCATGCCCTCCCCCCTTACCCCTACAGCTTGCCCAATGCCTGCATGCCTCCTCCTTTGCAGAAAGATTGGCACAGTGTGGAAACGGACGCATCGACCCAGGAGAAGCATGCGATGCAGAGGAGGGGGACAACACGGGCGTTTCGTCTGTATGGGGGGGGGCATATGGAAGCGATCTGCATGGTGAAGAGAGAACTTCGTGCTCCTGCAAAAGATAATTGACATTCATGAAATAAACAAAGCGGACTGGTACTTTGTAATGAGACTCGATGAGCGGCCAGTTCACACATCTGACTGAAGCAGCGTTCCACCAGCTGCCATACAAGAAAGTGAGAAAGGGTTACATTCGTTCTCTGACAGGAATAACAAACAAACGCACCACTGAGGCCCTGCGACGCGAAAATCTCTTCTGTGAGGTTCTGGGGGTCCTCAATCGCGTCACGGTGGAAGAAGAAAAGCTCCAATCATCCTGAAGTCGGACACAGAAAGGAAAGGTCAGGACAGAAACTGCAGGAGTCATAAACAGAGCGCAAAAGGTGGCGGCAGGCTTGAGTCCGATATATTTCCAGGCAGGGTCATTCTTGGCTGCATGGGTTCGCTTGATATCATGCGCGCGAAGACATCAAAGGGAACTCCCACTTTCCAAGTTTTCGAGCACGAACCGCATCGTTGAAAATGATTTGAAACAGCGATCACGATAGAAAAGGGCAAAGAAAACAGTCAGCACTCATCATCGCCTTCGTTTCCTCGCACTCTGAGTATGCAGCTTGATCGAGTGATGGATCCGTCAAGCCCCCCTCCAGACAGACAGACAGATAGACAGACAGACAGACAGACAGACAGACCGACAGACCGACAGACCGACAGACCGACAGACCGACAGACCGACAGACCGACAGACACACACACACACACAAAAGCACTCACCGTCGATGCACCTCTTTCCTTTCCCATCACATCCGAGTGAGAGTTGCCCCATTCCTCCAAGATGCTTCCACAAGTTTAGCGACCCCTTTCCTTCTCCATTCCCTTTTCTTTTCCCTTCATTATTCTCGAATTCATCGAAATGCACATATCGAGACTTCAACCGCGTCCCTTGTTTCCAAAGGCCGATCCCGACTCCTCCGTCATCTCCTTGTCCTTTCCTGTGAAGTCCCCAAATTGACACGGGCATAGGGAGTGGTACCGAAACAAAGCAGCCAACACACTCACAAACATAGCCAAAGAAACGAGAACACAAAAGTGAATGACCCATTTTTCCATCCACCCTTTCCATCGGATTAACTTTTATTCGGTGATTGCTCATCACCCCCTACTGGTACCGGAACCCCCGCCGCCCTTCGTGGCATCCTCTGCGTCCCCCTACTGTAGCTTTGAAGTTTGCTTGTGTGTCCAATCTGCCATCTAATCACTGACTCAAGTGTGACGAAGAAAAGTGCCGGGAACCCGAAACAGGTCTCTGCAGAGGAAGATTATCTACTAGAAAAAGGGTGACAAATTTCAAATCAAATTGAATGAGTAGACAGACCCCAATGACATTTTTCTTGACATTCACTTAGGGATTCGCACTGGCAATGGCTGTCGTGGTAGCTCAGTCGGCTTCTAACTTTTGCGAGCTACGGAGGCACTTGTGGTATGGGAGGGCCATAAAAAAAAGGGCGAGTTGTATCTGAACAAGATTCAAATGTTCGTTCCGAAAAGATAAACTCAATTGTACACCATGAGACAAATCAGAAAGAACTCCAACTGACCTGCCATAACCCCTCCGCCCCCATCGGAAGGGAGGACTCCGAAGTCCATACGCCCTCTGGATTTTCGTACAACGCCCACTTGGAACCCGGCTCCGTTGTCGAACAAAATGTGCCTGCATGCATGCATCCGCTCCGATGTGTAGTCATGCACACCCACACGCTACACCAATCACACGTAACCAAACAGGCAAAGAAATTTGCAGACAGAATGAGGTGCTCAAAGAGACACATGCAGACATGCAGTGGATCGAGTTTTTATGTTGTTTCCTGTTTTCTTCTTTGAGGTACATAGAGGGATCGAGAAACACAGACAGAAAGACTCAATATGTCTGTCTGAAGAAAAATCTTAAGAGTCTTACTGGAAGTCGAAAAAGCAGACCCTGAAGTGGGTCTGTTCAAACAGGCAGGCATTTCTTTGTGGAACTGTGCACAAACACATGCGTTTGTGGGTACAATGGTATCCAAACCATACTTGGGCATTTGCGTCTGTGTTTCCCACAATTCCCCCCCTCCCTCCCTCTCTCTCTCTCTCTGTATGTGTGTGTGTGTGTGTGTGTGTGTTTCTCTTTCTTTTTTTCTGTTGAGACTGCCAGCCAGGCTGACTGACGCTTCCCCTTCCCTGACAGCGTCTATTTGCACAAGAAACCCGAGGCTCATCCTCGCCTCTCGGACGTCAGTCTCAGACAGCATCAGCGGAGTGCAGTCCGACACAGACACAAGAAAGTGGCTGCATCGATCATTCATATGAGCAACCAGAAAATCAATTGAGAGAGAGACAGACCAGACTACGCTTGAAGGAAAGGGGGCGAAAAGGAGAATTCACTGAGAAAGTTGCCCGTGACCAAACAGACAGACATGCTATTTCGAGAGAGTAAATGCAAGAACAGAGCTGGACAGCCACAGGCAAACAAAGAAACAAAACAGCACACACAAGAAAGAAAGAAAGCAGGAAAGGGAGACTGCAAGAAAAACAGCAACAGTCAAATGCTTTCAAGTCAAATGGGAACGCCGGGTGAAGGAAGTCTGAGCACGTGACAGAAGTGAAGTCAGACAGTTCACACACAAAAAAGATCAGGGCCCCTTAATTCTCATCACTCACTTGTCGTCAAACCTGATCCAGCCGTCTCCTCCACCAAGGTCCAAATCGCCCCCCACCGTCGTGTTAACACCGTNTGCAATTCTAGTCCCCCTATATGCGTCCCCCTCCCCTCTTCAGGTTCCACAAACAACGCACTGCCGTAGAAAGGGTCCCCCCAGCCGACAACTCTCGGTCCTCTGATGTTCTCATCATCTCCGTCGCCCTGTCCAAACACCGTTAGGGTCATCACTTCTCCCCCCTTCTCCTTCCCGGTGGACATCCAGAGACCCTCCACTAGGTTCAGTACTGGTTCAACGCAATGTCTAGTGTCCCCCGTCTCCCCCGGAGAAGAGGAAGAGGAGGAAATGGAAGAAGAAGTAGAAGCGGAAAATCTCGAAAGAGTTTCGGAAGAGACGGCGGAGGTCTCCACGAAAGCTGTACCGTCCCAGTCAGGCGATAGTGAAAAAGAGGAACGGGATAGAAATCCATTGCCAAGTTTCTGTTGGATCGGCGATGGTGCCTGTGTCTGTCGAGGTGCCACACCAAAGGGGGACAGGTCCTCGAGAGGGGCACCGACGTCTGTATTTGTGCATTCATTCATTCATTCATTCATTCATCCATTCATTCATTCATTCATTCATTCATTCACTCACTCACTCATTCATTCATTCATTCATTCACTCACTCACTCACTCACTCACTCATTCATTCATTCATACATTTATACATTCAGTCAGACATTCATTCATTCATTCATTCATTCATTCATTCAATCATTTATTCATTCATTCAGCCAGCCAGTCAGCCAGTCAGTCAGCCAGTCAGTCAGTCAGTCAGTCAGTCAGTCAGTCAGCCAACCAGTCAGTCAGTCAGTCAGTCAGTCAGTCAGCCAGCCAGCCAGCCAGTCAGCCAGCCAGCCAGCCAGTCAGCCAACCAGCCAGTCAGTCAGTCAGTCAGTCAGTCAGTCAGCCAGTCAGTCAGTCAGTCAGTCAGTCAGTCAGTCACTCAACAGTACCACAGGAGCTCGGCATGCAGCACTATGTACACGCATCCATCCTTGTGAATGCACGTCTTTATCTCAAGTCGCTGTCCCATACACGACCAGCAGAGACAGCCCCAGAGAGAGAGAGAGAGAGAGAGAGAGAGAGAGAGAGGCTGATTGATTCCCCTCTGCATGTCTTCTTTAACAAATACCATGCAGAGCCCCTGTCTCCAGGTTGGTTGAGAATTTTCGGTCATATGTATGTCTGGCAAAACGAAACGAAAAAAGGGTGCGTGTGTCACAGCCATCGTATTACTGTCACATCAAACGTTTCATCTTGCGCGTCAACTCCTCATCCCGCCCCCCCCCCCTTCCACCGACCAGGGTGATTGGAATTCCGGTGCATGAAGAATGGGCCTGGACTCTGCAATGTTCAAAGGACGCAGGGTCGGATCTTACACGCATGCAAATAGATCCACGCGTGACAAGTGACACAGACGGCCGAAAGGAAGAGTAGGAGCAGACCAGTGATGCAATGAAGAAGAAATGAATGAATGAATGAATGAATGAACGAACGAATGAATGAATGAATGAATGAGTGAATGAATGAATGAATGAGTGAATGGATGGATGAAGAGACGAAGAGATGATGAGGTAAAGGAATGCAGGAATGAGCGCAGCTTGGTGAAAAAGTAGGCATGAGCTCACACGTGACCACGAACCTGGTGAGGTGGTCTGGCAAGTGGGACAGCCCACAGAAAAGGAGTAATGTACCAGACGTCACGAGAATTGCATGCACACGCAAGGCTTCCGGGAAGATTCAAGAGATGCCGCAAGTCAGACAAAGAACAGCACAGCAGAAGAGCAGGGGCACAAAAGCCGAAAGCTTTCTGTACGGGGATTTTGAGAGAGGAAGAGGAGCTGCATCTCGCGGGAGGAAGAAGGAGACGGTAGAAAGTTCAAGCAGGTATATATATAAATGAATAAGGGAACTGACTTTTCTTCCGATCAGATTTGCGCACGCAGCGGTGAGGATGGCGCTTGTGACAAATTTCAGTATTATCCGAAGGCGAGCCATTATGTACGAGCTTAGGCCAGTATCAGCGTCGTCGGTCGTAACATGTACTTATATGTGTTGACGGGCAAATTCTACCTTACACAAACGCACACATAGGAGTCTTGCGGCAAGTCCTCCTTCTTTACAATTAACTCGCGTTCATGCCAGGCTCTTGTGTCAGTAACAGAGAAAGGAGTAGGATCACACGCCAGAACCTTTCACTGAGGACTTCTCGGCCGTCTACACAGACGCGTCGGGATATATACATGTAGACGGCCACTCCGTCTCTGTCTGACACTCCGAGAAAAGAAGAGACGGTCGTCAGAGTTCACTATATAAATCATGGCACACAACTGCATGCACAGAAGCCGACCTTTTTGTTCTTGCGCAATTGCTAAGAGTACTTTTCATGCTCCAGATCGAGCTTTCATCGAAGACAGTGCTGGATATACACGTACCATTATATATTAAGTGATCGACTTATACATATATACGACGACTTTATGAATTAAGTGCTGTGTGCATGCAATTAACAGTTCATTGAATCCCATGCATACAGACTATTTTTTTAGATACAGATTTTTTTTTCATACTGATTTTTTTTTTCCTTTTGAATTTTCGAACCTTTTTGCATGCAGCTATATATATAGATGCACGAACTCGCATGCAACGATATTGCATGGATCGGCAACATCCATTGGAAGAATTGGTGTTTGAGTTGCACTTGATGTTCGGGCTCCAGTATATACCCCAGGCCGATTCATATTTTACAAAACCCTTCAACCTGTTGAAGTGTAATCTTACAGAAAAACTGTGCCACTCCGTTTTTGATTTGACAAAAATACATACTGTTGTCGACACTGTTGCTCGCTGGGTCGTCTCCTTCAAAATATTTTTTTGTCCATTAAATTCTCTGCACAGCTGAAAAGGCACTCATCAATCAAAAGAATGCTGAGCAGCCTGGTCTTTCTGTTTGGGCTCTTTCCTGTTTGGGGCCGATCAGGGCAAGTTGGTTTGTCCTCTTCGTTTTTGGACGTCCGGGAGAAGGCAAAGGGAAATCTGATGGCGTCGGTCAAGTTCATGGAGACGGTGAAAGCCTCAAGTGAGTCGAGATGAAAGCAACAAAACCCCTTACAGGGTATACCTGGGGCAGCGGCGACAGTCGGGCCTGGAGAGAGAGAGAGAGAGAGAGAGAGAGAGAGAGAGAGCATGTGTTTGAAGCCTCTGATCTACACTTCCATTTACGTGCGCATCATTTCTTCCGCACAAGCCACCGGTCCATTTGCCTCGAGATTGGGAAACATCCAAATGGCTGCAAGCACATATACAAGCACTCACCTGAGAGAAGTAAAACGCCCACCCACACCCACACATACCCACACACACACGCGTCACATGTATATACGCATGTACGTGCAAGTACACGTCCATGCATCCGTTCATGCTTGCGTGCAGGTTCTGACAAGGCGTGGAAGAGTCAGACCGCGAGGGTGACCAGGCAGGTGAAGCATGAGGGGGGCGTGTGCCGGGGTCTGGTGTCTGCCCAATACTTGTCCGACGAGGCAATGGAGAACGCAGACGCGATTTTGATGCTTTATGAGGGGACGGGGAGCTTAGAGGCAAAGTCAGCGGCCTTGAGGTTGAGGTTGAAGAGGAACGGGCTGAAGGCATTTGCAGTGTTGCAGCATACAAAGGAGGGTGTGTACGTCGATGTGATCTGTGCCCAGAAGGGATTTGGGGCGGAGATGATGCGGAGAGTGGAGACGTACACGTGCGATCATGACTTGGGGGGTCAGATGTCTCTGAGCTCCCTCACGCACGTCATCACACTCTATAGGTGAGTGCCTTGATTCTTTCAAAGGTGCAGCTTCTGAGTTCAAATGAATCAATAAATGAATTAGTGAGGCCATGAATGAATGGCGTAATGAATGGATAGGTGGTTGAATGAATGAATAAGCCCAAGAATGAATGCCATGCCTGTCTCCGTTTACATATTACCGCATTCGTCTTTTTCGTGTGTGTCAGTTTTGAACAATCAAAGACAACAAACACATGTTCTATGAGTATGCTTCTATCCGCTTGTTATCCACTGAGACATCTGTGAATACAGAAAACTCAATTTGTAGATGCCTCAATTTTTACCCTGGAAAACCATGTGTGCCTTTCAGACTCTGAGTCACCTTTCATAGAGCTTTCAATCATACATGAATGCACAGACACAGACAAGGACACAGACACACACACACACACACACACACACACGAGAGAGAGAGAGAGAGAGAGAGAGAGAGGCACACACGACCCCTTAATTCAACCTTTACTCATGCAGGTACTTCGGGTTCCACCACGGGAAGACCTGTAAAGAGGATCCTGAGGTCTCTGCAGTGGCTTCCGCTGTGAGGCACCTGAAGTTCCCCTCGGGGCAGGCAGCCCTGGAGTCTCCCGACTTCTGCCGTCTCCTAAAGACTCTCGTCCCAAAGAAGCTCGTCACCAAGAAGGCGTGCTCAGACATCTCCTTTGACGAAACCACGGGGTGCGCGGTTGACGGGTATCCTATGACAAAGTGCCTCACGTGTGCTTCCTAGCAGGGGATCGAATCGTGTCTCTAATTCAGCGTGCATACTTCATGGTGTTTGTATGTCGGGGAAAGCACGGTGAGTTGACCACTGCCTACTACTGGCAGCGTCTTTTTGTCTTCAAGTTCAACAGCACAAAGGCGTCATAATTGCATATAATTGCGCAGCACAGACTAAGAGATGCTCTACGCATTGCCACGCTTGCTGTGTGGTTTCAAGCTATAGAGTTGAACTTGAAGTCAAGTCACAATTGTTAATTTGTTAATGAATGTAAACTTCTGAAAATTTAGTCTTCGTTTTAGTTTGCATAAACTTATTATGATATGAAATATATATTTTTTTACCGCGTGCGCTACTATAGTATGCTAGTTAATTAGGGCGTATTTTCAAACTTTGAATCTAAAGCTGAATATAGTATTAAATACTGTATGCAGCCTAAGTTTTAGCCTAAACTATACTTTAAGTTCATAGTAGTAATAACAGCCTGAGATATATATGATTTAAAATGCTCAATCTGCATGCAAGTATCTGAACGACCGTGATCTATCGATGGTGTAAGTGGAAGCCCAGCAGTGGACTGCGGGACAACCTAGAACATCCTGGAACATTAATCTTATCCTATCATATCCTATCTTGATCAATGATTATACTGCAGTGTTTAGAATTGTACAAAATAAATTACATTTAATACTTATAGTCTACAAATTTGACTGTAAATTAAACAAACTATTTTGAAACCTTGAAATTGACTTAAGTTTAAAAGATTTAAACGAAATCATAAACTTGGTAATGAAATTGCTCGGCTTCCACATTCTGAGCGTTACCGTTGCAGGGAGATCATATTTTAGAAATTTAGATGTAGGCAATCTGTTAATTAAGAACCGTTTGAACGGGAAAATCGCTAAGAAGATTCTCATATTTTGCAGAAGCCTTGCATAAACACGGGCTGCCAGGAGCTCGGCTCAACTGCCTTCATCGTTCGTTTGCTCTCTCACTCACTCACTCACTCACTCACCCACCCACTCGCTCACTCACTCACTCGCCTACCGACTGACTAATTCGAATTAGGTTGATTTATTCATTGAATTTCATCCATTCATCCATTCACTCCCACATTCACTCACTCATTCATTCATTTATGCATCGTGTGTTGAAGACGTGAAGGACTACACGGTTACCGAAATAGTTGCAAAGTCAACACAAAGCCCTGAGGCTTGCTTGCTTATATTCACTTCAAATTCCATTCTCATTCTCAGTAGTCAAGACAGAAGGACGAAATGAGGTATTCTCTTGCAAAGTCTCCCATGACTTTGCAGTCTAGCTTCCTCCTGTTGTGCAATGAATTCTTACTTCCCTGAAGCGCCACTCGACGAATGTACTGCATTGGGGGGGGCAGGAGATCTGTCTTCGGCACGGGTAGGGTTCTTAGGACGTCCTCCATTTGCTGTTCTGACTGGTCTTCCACACTCCCCCCGCCTCCCCCGTCTTCATCCGCTTCTAATTTTGCAAATTGTTCCTTGAAGATGTCCTTACGTCTTTGCACTGCATCATCTGACAAAGTGATTCTTGACCGAATGATAACTGTCTCCGTCCCCGTGTCCTGCGTGCACGCTTCTATGACCTCATTGTCGATGTTTGAGTCTCGGAAATCAACCTCCGAGAGAGACTCGACCCGGCAGGCTGCACGGCTTTTAGCCTTCTCGTTGGAAGCGTACTTGTCAAACACATCCTTCACCTCCTTGTGACACAATCCCCCTTCTCGAACACACAGGAGAGGGTCGTGGGAGCTGACAGGCGGGGCGCCCTCTTGCAGATACTGCCTGGCACTGGTCTGCAATGCCGGGTCTGTGCCCACAAGGATGTGGGGATAGTCCCTGTCCCAGAGGTTCGAGAGGGAGTTGGGGTCCTGGCGGGAGGTTGAAGTTGCAAGACAGAGGCTGCATGGGGAGAGGACCCCGAACAGCAGAATTCTGTGCATGCAGTCCTCTGTCCTTCTCTTTCACAACTCTTCGTCAATGGCGTTTGAGCTTTTGATCCTTTGCGGTCTATCTCTGTACAGAGTCTGCAGCTTGAAGAGCTTCACATCTTTCGTTTCAGACACAAACAGAAAGGTTTGCTGGCAGGGTTGATTGCAGAAAGAAACAGCTGAAAGCTCAACCTGTGGGTGTAATGGTCTGCCTCACTTTCCTGGGGAAGTTTCCGAATACAGGTTGGGGCTATGCGGCCAGCACAAGGCGGTCAATGGCGGTCAGCCGATCGCACGAAGAATCTCCGGGCATGCAGACCGCAGAGCTCTCATGCAGTCGTGTGTTAGATGCGCGCAGTCACATGCACCATCAGGACAGAGTACCGGACAGGGCCAGCTCACTGGTTCCACCGAGTGTTCCTGACAGTGTTCGAATACATACGGCAGGAGAACGTACAGCCTCATGCAATGTCCTCAAGTCTGTCAGACATGTTGCATGTGTAGATCATATGCAACAATTATATAATGTCGCAGCTATGACTGACTCTGCATGGGGAAGGCGTCCGCGTGTATCGGTGTGCATGGCCGCACGTGCGGCGGCGCACAGTGCACAAACTTAATTAATTGGAAAACTGCGCGCCGCCGCGCAAATTAAACCTTTGTGCGGCGGCGCCGCAAGCGTTTGTACAAAATTATTGTCCGTATTTGAGTTCCAAGGATGGACAAATCAACGCAAAAACCTGAACACATCCTGAATTCACCAGCAAACTGAGATGCAACTTTTCCTGGGGCCCCTAATGTAAGAGGCCGAGCCTTATCGAGCCAGGCTAGCTTCGCGGTCCCACTTCATTCTCCCAGCTGCAGCAGTCAGTCTGTCTTTCCACTCTTTGTTTCAGTTTCCTTCACCTGCCAAGTTCCACCTGTTTGAGTTGTTTGTCTACAGCATCTGAAGTCCTCTGTGAGACCTGCTTGTTCAAGGTTGAGTCGTTCACTTTGCATTTTGGTGGCCTTCTTACGGAAAATTTCCTTGGAAGAAAAGAGCTGGCGTCTCTTCGTGTGAGTCTTCTTTTTTGAAGCTCGGTCGTTGTTCTTCGACCCTCTTTTTTCAGTTTGACACTGCTGCATTGCTGGGTTTCAATTCAAAATGGTGGAGAGTAACATTCTTCCCAAAGAGGCGACTGTTTACACAAATGAGCACGAGCGCATTGTGAAAGACGAGCTCCTTGCTCAGCTAAACAACAAACTCATTCCTCTTCTTGCTGTTATTAACGAGCGCTGGAATCACGAAGTGAAGGATGAAGGCCTTCCTGAGGACGCAAAGCCGAAACTGAACTTTGACGTTCCCATCTTTGATCTCACCAACGCCCTTCAGTTGATGGATTTCAAGGGTGAGGAGCACAAGAACCTCACTTCACTTTTCATTCGCTTTATTGCGAAACACGAGGAGTGTTCCGAAGAGGATCTCGAATCCCTCTCCCAGGCCGAGCTAAAATCATGGGTCGGACGCCTCTTCCCGCTTGAATTGCGGAAGACGGTGGAAGACCTGATGAAGTTGTTCGACGCGGGACATTCCGAGCTGATCGATCAGTGGCTGTCCACTCCTCTCGAGGGCGGAGACAGGACTGTTATTGAAGTGATCGAAGACGCTCTCGAGATTGCCGCCAGCCTCGAGCCTGAGGGACTGACCAAATCCTCAAGTGAGCGGAAAAGGACAGTCACAGAGGACTTGAGAAAGAAGAAAGCTGAGATTGCCAGTGGGGGGAAGAAAGCCCTCGAGACTCGAATCCAGAGACTCGACCTTGTCTACCAACTGGTCACTCGTTTGGCTTTTGGTGTTAATGAGAAGGCACGTGTGTTGAAGAGGGGGGATTTGAAGAGTCTGATTGAGGACAGCAAGTTGGTGGATAGGGCAGGGAAGGAGTTGGTCAGACAGGTTGAGGAGGTCACCGATGGACAGGAGAAGGCGGTGGATGAGCTCCTCTCAATGGAGGCACAGGTCAGCCAGCTCAGCGATAAGGGGGGGGAATGAAGGAAGGGAAATGGAATGGGATTGTCTTTCCTTCCCACGAGTTAGGATGAACAACGAATTTGCAGCATCGACGCAGGCAGGAAACCGTGCCGCTTGTCCCTCGTCTGTCTTCCTATTTCCCTGACAAACCGCCTCCTTTCTGCATTTTTTTGAGTATTTTTCGTGTAAATTGGCTTCCTTTTCTACCCTACTCCCGTCGTTGAGTCCTTTCTGTCTGTCCTTTGTTACCAGTGCATGAGTTCATCTCTTCTTTCCTCCTGTTTTTTGTTCTTCTTTCGCTTTTTGATCCATCTTCTTTCAGGTGACAACCTTCTGGGAGGTCGAGCAGAGGATCAGGGAGGACATCAAGGAGGAGACGGTGGCCCAGCGGACAGAACTGGGTGAGAACCGTCAAAGGCTCTGGGCAGAACTGAGGAGCGTGGTGGAGAGGTTGGAGGGAAATGCTGAGAGAGAGCGTCACATGGTGGTGAAGGAAATTGAGGCAGAGAAACGTCTCGAGGAGGCAAAGGCCTTCCGTGACACAGCCGTAGAGAGACTCAAAGAGATGAAGAAGCAGCACGGACAGACGAGAGAGTTCTTCGTGCAGGAGCAGGACAGATGCAAGGCACTCACCGATATCTGCTCTCAGCAGCTCCACACCATCGTGGTCAGTTTTGTTCGTTGTTTGTTTGTCTGTTCCTTCCCTCCCTCCCTCCCTCCCTCCCTCCCTTCCTTCCTTCCTTCCTTCCTTCCCTTCCTTCCTTCTCTTCCTTCCTTCTCTTCCTTCCTTCTCTTCCTTGCTTCTCTTCCTTCCTTCTCTTCCTTCCCCTTCCTTCTCTTCCTTCCTTCTCTTCCTTCCTTCTCTTCCTTCCTTCTCTTCCTTCCTT
>JAHBMJ010000494.1:10909-46383 GCA_018398765.1 Chromera velia | reverse complement strand
GAGGGAGGTGAGGGAGGGAGGTGAGGGAGGGAGGTGAGGGAGGGAGGTGAGGGAGGGAGGTGAGGGAGGGAGGTGAGGGAGGGAGGTGAGGGAGGGAGGTGAGGGAGGGAGGTGAGGGAGGGAGGTGAGGGAGGGAGGTGAGGGAGGGAGGTGAGGGAGGGAGGTGAGGGAGGGAGGTGAGGGAGGGAGGTGAGGGAGGGAGGTGAGGGAGGGAGGTGAGGGAGGGAGAGAGGGGAGGGGGCTAGAAAGGAGGGGGGGTGAGGAAGGGAAAGGCAGAGGGGAAGCAGAAGGGGAATCAAGAGGCAGGATGACAGAAGGAAGGAAGGGGGGAAGGGTGAGAGGGCGGGAGGGACGGATGGAGGGAGGGAGACAGGGTTGAAAGGAGGAGGGCATGAAAAAAAATAAAAAAGTGAAGGAGGGGGGTGGAAAGAAAGAAATAAAGGGGAAAAGGGGGGCAGCAGAAGAAACAATGCAGGCCATGAACACTGCAGAGTGATGCAGAGAGAGGAAAAAGAGAGAACAAGACAAAACAAGTGCTCCCGGCCCCTCTAAGGGAAAACATGGCCCATCCAGGGAGTCGCAGGAGCACCCTTCCGTGAGCTGAGGCATACGCATGCCCCACTCTACCTCTTTCTGACCTCTCAGAAAGCTATTCTACCAAAGCAACTGCATATAGCAAGGATCCGGAACACTGGTCAGTGGAAATAATGAGAATAAAACGGTCTCCAAGGCATTTAGAAGGCTGCACACATCTATATCCCCCAAAAAATACATCCACTACGAAGCGAGACGAATGACCCCTGCCCCCTTCCAGCCCCCCGAGAGTCATTCCACCAAAGCAACTGCATACAACTAAGATTAGACAAGCCAGTGAGAGAAGGTAAGGCAAGCGGAACAACCTCCAAGGCACCCGGAGGAATATACACATCGCTCACTGCTGAAAGTCCAGACACACGAATCTCTAAAACGAGGACCAAGGACCCCAACGGTTCACCCACAGCCAGAAACACCACTGCAACCCTTTCCCACTCGACAGGGAAAAGCACTACAAAGTCTTTGAAGTGGACAGAATGGGCTGCGAGCCCTTTTAGAAGTGACAGAGAGGTCAGCTCTTCAGCCCATCTCCCAATCAACAGTCAAAAAAATCTGTCAATTCTTGAATATGATCAATCTCAGCTTCTGGAAAGGCTTAGAAGACCAAAAAAGGGTGACATACACTCTAAAAGGATACAGTAAGACATTGCTATAGTGGTGTTTCATAGGGGCTTTCCGTTAGTCCAAGCCAACAGAACGGCAGAGCCTATTCATACTATTACAAAAGGCTGCGCCAGCGATTTTGGCTGGCATAGGCTGTGCCGGCCCGCATAGCCTATGCCGTGCGGCATGAGCTGCACCACACTCATAGTATGGTTTCAGGAATTTGTCACAACCAGGTTCGTCTATCCCACACATGATGGGTCGGTTTGCTTTGTCGGGCAAGGCTCCTCCGACACGGCCTGAGACTGAAATCAGGTCATCAAGCTTTTCGACCTCTGTCATCAACGGTCTTGGCTCTGTGTAGACTGTCGAGGCAAATAACGCCCACCGACTCTCTGTAGAGCCGGCAAGGGTCTGGCTGTTGGGGAAGCAAAGGACGGTAGATGGGCCTGAGTTGATGCGGTCAGGGTCAGGGGAGGAATTTGAGACCCTTGGGAGGTCGTGGAAATACTCGTCCCACTCATTCATATAGAAGAGGTGGAGTTTTAGAGGACTAAAAAGAAACTCTATCGGAAAGAGCATTCCTGATTCACCCCCCTTCTTGTACATCACTCCGCTCGGACACAGTTGGTTATTAAGACCGTAGACGTCGTTTGGAAGGGCAGCCATTGCCACTTGGAACAGACGTATCATCAGACCTTTCATGCTTCTGTCTTTTCATGCTTCTGTTCTCATCAGACGCGAGAGAGAGAACAGAGCACCCGATCCGGGGCCCTCCACGGGGAGACCGAAGTCTCATACAAATAGGCTGGTGGAATCTGGGAGAAGAGCGATGACTTCTTTTTCCCCCGAGTCCTGTTCACAGTACACCTCAAACACAACCTGCCCCTCAGGCCTTTGTGCTCAGACGGAAGGCCAATCGAGCTCACGAATGCCCACATCTGTATTGAGAAACACAGTCTGCGGTATCCATTTATCATCAAATGAGACGAGTTCTGGAGGGGCCTTGTGTCAATACCCTATTTTCTATAAGGTTTTCTGCTTCTATGCGGGGGTGGCGTTACGGAACTGCTGGGAGTATGCTACTATGAGGAGCTCCTGCAGGTCTTGGTGCTGCTATTAGGGGCTTAGATCATAAAGGTCTGTTATTACCTCCATGAGAACAGTGCGACTTCTCTATTCTCTCCACATGGCACTGTCCGAGTGGTCTGAACATGCTTCCAGGGGAAAGCGAGAATAGGGGAGGGGGTACTGGACCGGGAAGGGGCGGGGTTTGTTCCAGTCGGGATGGGCTGGGACTGCCTGCTCACTTCCTCCCCTTGTGATATCCGCCGGTTGGCTTATACTGGCGGAGGCTGCCTCATTCGGCCATGCTCTCGGTGATGGAGGACAGGCCGGTTCTTCCCTCTCAGGCGCCCTTACTAAGATGACGCTGTTGTCAAATAGCCTTGGAGTGAAATGCGGACTCAGAGTCAGGTTGACAGTGAGTCCGAACTGAACAGGAGAGAACAGCGCCTGATCGATAAACAGGTGGGGACCAGGAGGAGGAGGGGGCGGGTGGGAAGGGGGGAACATTCCATCCTGTGCGGGAAAAGGTACGAACTTTTTTCAAGAGGCCCCCCTGTCCTGGTAGGAAGGGCGGTGGTAGCGGAGGCGGTAGGGGTATGCCAAACTGTGGGTTCCATTGGCCTTAGGGGTGAGAGCCCCTCCACTGCACTACTCTTTCCGGGCCCAAGTGCTGGGGAGCATATTGGACCCATCTTTCTGGGAGGTGAGCCAGGGGAGGCGCAGGGGCGGGGGGATGAACGGAAGAAGAGGATGGAGCAGCAGAAAGACGTGCCTTCTTTGAAGAACCAGCATACCAACTGTCTGTCTGCTGTCTTGATAAAGCTTCTGAGCCCTCCCCAAAATTCATCGGAGGAGGGGTAGAAAAACTTCTTTCCTCTTCTTGATGGTGACCCTCATTCCCTCTCTCTTCCATGTCAACATCCATCTCCCCATCAAAAACCTCATCCATTGTTCCGACACTCTCGTTTTCATCTCTTTCGCTGTAGGCCAAGTTTGACGGAGGAGATGCAAAAAACGTTCCCTCATCAAGATCAGATTCTTCGGGGGCAGCATGACCATTTTCTTCCTCAAAATCCTCCTCATTTCTATTGTCTTCCATCGTTCCTACCGTGCCTCTATCACTCTCGTTCTCATCTTCCCCATTCTCTTCCCCGACAGGTGAGGGATCGTCATCCTCTGGCTTATGCACGACTGAGATAACATCTTCTGGTCCCCCAGGAGTGACATATCCCTCCAACGGAGTGAGGACTCCTTCGAAAAGAGTGACATACTAACCTTTTTCTAGATCGGAGGCAGCAAGAGGAAAGGTACGGGAAAGATGGAATAAGATGAGCACTGCACAAGGGATCGAATCGACATATGGCATTGCCGCAATAAAGTGATTGAAGGGGAGAGGGATATTTTCTGTTCTGAAAACCGCATACAGCAGACAATAAAGGAAAGCTACTTGTCTGTCTCCCAGCCCGGTGTCTGTCTGTTGCATAGCAATCACACTCTCCTCCTTGGACTCAACTGTAGCACTTTCCTCTCCTTTTTCAGCAATCACACTCCCCTCCTCGGACCTAACTGCGGCATTTTCCTCTCTTCCTTCAGCTATCATACCCCCCTCCTCTGATTCAACTACGGCATTTTCCTCTCCTCCTTCAACTACTGCCGGCTCTTCTGCCGGGGCAGCTCGAGGAGTCTCTAAGAAGAAACGAGGGGGGGGGGATTTCCGAACTCAAACCATCGTTCAGTTTGATCCTCTGCCTAGTGATTCTAAGCGGTAAGGAACGCGCAAATCCGTTGATAGAATGCTTGGAGTTCGTATGAGGTTCTCATGTTCGATCATTTGGTGGATGGAATCGATCAGACTCCCGCGGGAGGTGTCAGTAACCGGAGGAGGACCAGGAGAACATGCTCCCAAGTGGCTGCCATTTATCGGAAAGTGGGAACAGGAACCACCGATTGGTACCTAGCGCAAAGGTTGCATTTCATACCCGTCTCAAAGCCGCGGTAGATGTGGCCTTCACAAATAAAATGTTTGAATTGACAGTCGGAGGGAATCGTAATGAAATTTGTGAAGGCGATGGGGCGCAAAGGCATCTGACAGTTGGGCATTTTGCAGTAGCGAATCTCTTTTACCTTAAATACTTGTACCCTAGTATCAGTGTCACTTGGACTGATGTCTGCTATTGTGACGCCCTGCGGGAACTTATGGGTGGAGAGTCTCTCCTAGTTTGTGAGCACTCTCTGTTTGAGGATCAGAACTGACCATTGTTGGTGAGTGTCGGTGTCTTTCTCGGAGCAGACCATCAGGCAGGTTAGCCTCGGGTCCTTCCCCCCCCCTCAGGCTCTGAAACAGCACTGTTCAAAATGCTCTCTACCTCCTCCCTGTTGGTCAGACAACAGAGCTGCATTTTCCAGCTGTGGAGAAGAATGTTCATGTCCAAGTCGGTCAGATCTCTGAGATAAAAATAGCTAGACCTGAAGTCTCTACATGTGATTGGCTCTCGCCCATAGAGGTGAAGTTCTCTGTTGAGATAAAGACTGATCTCAGTCTTCCAAAGTTCGTTCACTGTGCCAACCCCAGCCCTCCCCCGCGCTTCGGGTACTACTTCTGGTGCGATGGTGGTTGCGAAGCAACCATTCAGGAACTCTTGTCACATGTGAGCTTTTGCCCACATGAAAGAGAGCACACCAGAGTATGCGATATGATCCCCCCCCCCCGGTTCTTTACTGTGTGCTCTCAGTGTAGGGTCGTCATGCAGTTGTCCTGGGCCTGACGCAGGACTCACTACAAAACCGCAGAGTTCAGAGGGTGGGGATGCCTGACTAGGGGTCAGTGGAAGAGCTGTCGGTACGGTGGGAATGAGGAGTTAAGCTAGATGGAAAGGGAGGACGAGCGGTTAGGAAAATTGGGAGTCATCGTCTGATAGATTCCACCCACTTCTGGAAGCAACACTGGGATTGCTTGAAGAAGCTGCCTCAAAAGGCGGAGAATGGACGGACTGCCTCAAACTCGGCATGTTGCCAGTAGACATCCTGGAGTCTGAATCAGACGAAGACTCGTTCGTGCATTCTCCGGCTCACTGTCTTCTGCAAGGGCTGTCAGAAGAATACCGACACCGTACTGATGTGCCAGATGGGGAGGGGGAGGGGCAATGCTGACACCGTACTGGTGCGCTGGAGGGGGAGGAAGAGGGGCATGGACGAAGGTGATTGCAGCAGGCTGGACAGTCCGGGGGGGAGTGTTTCCAAAATTAACACCTGCTGTCCATGAGAAGACTGACGCCTCCTCGGACTGCTGAATAGCATTTGAAATATCTGTTCCATTTTCTCCCGTATCTGATGAATCTGCTGAGCCAGGCTCTGAAACCTGCAGACTTGCTTCAAGTGCTGAGTCAGTCGGTCCCGGAAGCCCCAAATCACCCATTTCGCTCTCTCCTACCTGTGAGGAGGCATCCAAATCCGACGACCTGTCAGGGGAAAAGTTCCCAGAAAAACCCACCCCAAGACTTAGAAGGAGGTGGGGGGGGGCAGGAGGATGTAACACTGGGTGCTGGAAGAGACTGTGTATACCAAGGGTTCAAATCAACTACCATCTGCTGGTGTGGAGATTTTTCACTGGTCACTTCGTAGATGTCTTCATTCGACTCAAAGAGAGATACCGTAGTCTCTTCATTCTTCTCTGCAAAATCCTTGTCTATATCAGACAGGACAGACGATGGAGGAGGGGCACCGTGCTCGAGCATATGTTGAAACAGCGGTGGAGGTCTACGAGGGACCTGTCCAAGCTGTCCTTTATGCTGCTCACCAAGAGGTCTCGGTGCTTGAGGGGGTAAACCTGGGGGAGACTAGGGAGCTACTGCAGGGTTGCTAAACTGTGGAAGCCCCAAAGGCACCACGGGTCTGCCGGCAGAGCTGGCTTGGGGGTGAGAGAGGGCAGAACTCTGTTGGCCCGACGCAGGGGCAGAATTTCCTCTTCCTTGACAATGTCCTCCTCTCTTGTTCCTTCCCTTTGATTGTCTCTCCCCACCTCTCTGCGAGCCACTCTGAGAATGATCTCCACCCATTTGTTGAACATGCTCGCGATAGGCCTCAGTCTTTCCGTGTAACCATGTCTTCAATTCATATTCAGATTTGCTCCCTATAATTCCAGTAGGGGCCAACGTAGGGCCATAGAAATCCACATTTTGAGGAGCACTAGCAGCATCCTGAGCAAAACTACCCTCTCGTGCCCTAGTTTTCACAAAGGGAAGACGGGAGTGCTCGTTTCCATTAAAATTCATTTCAATACCGATATGATCATATAGACATGTGCAGAGGATTTATAATTATGTATGTTATCATATGATGATACTGCTGTTGTTTGTTTGTTGATCTGTCTGTCTCTCTCTCCATCTCTCTCCCTCTCTCCTTGTCCTTCTCTCCTCCCCCCGCCTGGCCCGTCGCAGGGGCAGTCGCCACCCCCAAACCATCTCCCCCTGCACGTATGGAAGAGAAAAAAAAAAGAGAATTTCCTTCTGTCTGCCTGTGATGCATGAGAGAGCTTCCAGCTAGGCTTCCAGGTTGACTGTGTGTGATCGGTATGACTGGGTATCAAAGGAAAGTGACAATAGGAGGCTGGGTATGAGTGAATAGGAAGTGAGGGTGGTCAACTCTTTTCACGGCCGCTGCTTGACTGGCTCCTTCCATTTCATTGTGAAGAAACCTCTCTTTCTATGTCTATCTCTATCTGGAAAGCTCAAAAAAAGAAGAAGAGATGACGGGTGCAGGCAGAACACGGGTAGCCTAAATCTGTCGTACTCTTTCACTTGGAGCGATTCCTTCAACCTGATTATTTGCATGCTGACTCGCAGTCTGATATGCACTCAGTCGAGCTGACTGTACTACGTCTCCCTGTTGTATTCCTTCACTGCTCATTCATCTCTCCCGTCTTCCTTTCTCAGTTTCTTCTCTGTCATCTCTGTCTTGGTTGTGTGGTGAGGCAAACTGTGGGACAAAGGCATGAGAAGACAAAGCTGGAATGAAAGGAGACGGCGAGGTGCCATGGATTGGTGAAGACGGCAAGCGCACTGCCTGCCCATCTATCTGCCTCTCTCAGTTCACAAACTGTTTCTTGCTCCTTCTGTCTCTCTCACTCACATCTCTATTTCCTTCCACTCTCTGAATCTCCTCTCGTTGCTGTGTTTGAGTGAAAGGGATGGATAGAAGGGTGGGATAGATGTGATGAAGCTGGTGAGACGGCAAGTGTCGAAGCATATGTATAACATTTTTGTTCATCGTTTTCTTTCGGTGGTCTGTCTGTAGATCTCTGCCGTCTCCTCTTTTCTCTCCCTTACTAACTTCTCCTTTCATATCTGTTTGCTGCATTTCTTTTCTCTGCAGTGACTGAGTGATGGGAATGGAAGAAAAAAATAGATGGATGAAGTGAGGCTGTGAGGAAGAGCCAGACAGCGTCTCACATGCAGTCTCTCTCTGCGTGAAGGGCCGTCTTTCCACTGACTCTCTCTCTCTTTCTTCCCCACTTCCACTCTATCTACCATCCCTAGCTACCCTGTCTGTTGTCTCTCTGTTCCTCTCTATGTCTTACTGATGTGCCGACGC
Source organism: Chromera velia (assembly GCA_018398765.1). NCBI lineage: Eukaryota > Chromeraceae > Chromera > Chromera velia. Next base: position 38,529 of record JAHBMJ010000494.1, on the reverse strand, counting down.
AGGGCAAAGATTCTGTCACCAGACAGGTATTTAGTGGGAAACGGCACCGCGTGCACACTCATGGATAAAGGAGCACCGAATGAGGCAGTGTGGAAGCCGGACTCACTTTTCTGTCTTTATGCATTGCCGTAAGAGAGGCATTCGTTCTCATATTCGGCTTAGTCAGTTGGATACACTTTGCTCGAAGAGCAAGAATCTCTCTTTCCTTTTCCTGTAGGGCGCGATCTGCTTCCTTTTCGAAACCGCCATTCCTTTCTTCATCTCTATCAAATTGAAAAAGAGGAATATCTGGCGAGGAACGATCAAGTTCTTTTTCTTGTATAGAAGGTAATTCATGTTTGTCTTCCTTTTGATGCTGGGATGCAGAAAGAGACGAGTCCTTATGGGCCGACGCAGGGCCAGGAAAGGAAACGTACAGGTCATTTGTACTTACCACAGCAGCATCAGCAGTAGCAGCAGCAGTCTCAGGCATTCTATATGGAGGAAGAGATGATGTATGATCGTATGCCGGAAAGCCCGGGAGTGGAGTCCCTTTTGTCCCCCTCTCTGCATAGGAGACCGGCGTTTTTCTGCAAAAAACTCGTTCTCATAATTTGTAAGGAGTTAAAAGCTGAAACTTTATGTAAGAAGACGTTGTAACAATAGAAAAAGAACTATGAAACAGATTTTTTATATCATTTCTAGAAACATATAGGCTGCCATACAAATTTTGTAAGTTTCATACCGTTTTTCTTACTATTCAAAACCGTTAAAAAATGGCCTCAAAATCAAAAAATTTGTATGACAGCCTATGTTTCTAGAAATGATATAAAAAATCTGTTCCATAGTTCTTTTTCTATCGTCACAACGTCTTCTTACACAAAGTTTCAGCTTCTAACTCCTTACCAATTATGAAAACGAGTTTGTTGCGGAAATACGCCGCTTTAGGGGGACAAAAAACACCCCCCTCGCCCCCGGCATGCGATCATGCAGCGCCGACGCAGGGCGATCATATATGATCATACATTATGCATGTATCATCAAGGGCTCGTGCACGAAAAGCTAGACGAGAAGAAGAGGGAAAACGCCGATTCAGGACTTCTTAAAAAATTTTATCACTGGAGACGGAAGCTGAACTGGCTTTCTTACTCATCTTCAAAAAGAAACGACGGAACAGTGACTCTAAGCTGTCATAAAAATTCAATACCTTAGGGCTGATGCAGGGCTAGCAAAGAACTAGAAAAAGAAAGAAGGTTGTAAGTACGAACGATGGAGTCACTATTGAAGTTTATATGGACGGGAGACGAGCTCCCTCTAAGCTACTTCGGAGCTTACCAGAATAAATCCCGGGGTCCTATCAGTCAGTAGTCAGTCTATCAGTTAATTAGTCAGTTTATCAAGTCTATCGATGTACCTATGAAGAAGAAGTGTCGGCTAGGAAGTCCTTGAAACGTCTCAAATCTGGAAAGGGAATTGAATATTCAGCCATTTCAAAAGTCGTTTCTAAAGAGACGCACATGAAATTATGCGGCGCTCCGCATCTCATCGTTGCTGTGGCCACCGCTTTTTTTGTGAAAACGCTTGCCGTAGCCCTTGAAAAGACCTGAAATCCGTTCAACTTGCGGCAGCGGTCCCAAATCCGATAGAAAGGCTCCGTCTGGCGGCGCTTGAGTGGCTCGGTCCCGAGTCATCTTCATAAAGAGCTCTATTTAGAGCTCTATTACTTTTAATAATGCTATATTTATCGGACAAAGACTGTGAGGTACATCGTTATACATTTTTTTGTACTTGTATCGCTCGCTTACAAGTATGCCCAATCCGTAGCGGTTTTATTGCAATTTGCAAGCGTTGGTACTTGGTAAGAAAGAAAAAGAGATTCATGCACATACGATCGCAGAATCCAGTACATACAGATACGCCGACAATCTTTTTAGTCATTTTCCTTCCAGTCAGTGCATAGTTGCTAAGACGGGAAAAGATGCATTCCAAAAAAGGTACATTCTGAAAAAATGCACCTGATACACCTGATTTACACCTATGCACCTCGATCAGGCTGGATGCATCTGATAGGTGCATTTTATAGAGTAAAAAGATTGTTTTAAGAGTCGAATGTGTAGGTGAAGATGCAGTAGCTGACGCCGGGGCCCTTCACTGGCACGGCGCCCGTGCAGCGCCTCTAGCGCTGCATGCCATAACGTGGCCAAAGGGTCGGGCCCGCCCGGCGCCAATCTGGTGCACGAAATTCAGCCTGACGGGCCCGCGACCCACTAAATTTAAATATCCACGCGAATGTCTACGGGCTATTTCTGTAGGTGTCCAGACTGCGAGCTCCAGAAGAGGCGGGCTGCCAGATGTGACAACAGCCACAGTACTTGAAGGTACAGAAAGTTGCTGCATACTAAATTGCTCTATAAGTTGCTTTCTGTTTCGATTTTGTCCCTCTGTAGGCTTTGTAGAACTTTTATTTGAGAGAAATGAGCCGAGACGCTTTTCATCTTCTCAGTGGATCGCAGCGCAAGCTTGCTGTTTTCGACAGGCTGACGGTCAGAATGCTGCGGCGGAAGTTTGGGAACAGGGCGGGTTTTCTGAGGGAGCTAAGGTTTCTTAGGAAAGAGACCGACGAGCGCCATGTGGCCGTCGAGGGGGGGAGAAGAACTCTGAACCTGTCGGCTAAAACTATCAATATCCGGAGAGAGCAGGCGGTTGTCTACCGCCACCTGTATAGACTTTCCGCGCGGAAATTCCTCACCTTATTGTTCTCTTCCGGCAGAGGGCTTGCAGACGGGAGCCCCCCCATGAAGGCTTACGTCCGTCAAGTGCATATGAAGACCGAAGGGGGAAACGATGTGGTGTTGGAGGGGCCTTCCATCTCTGTCTCTTCAACCCTCGATCTCGAGGCATGAAACCTGGCACTAGCAGACGCCAGGGTGCCTCTAGGATCGGACTTTTTCGCATGCCGGGACCCGCCGGGTTCTTTTTTGCCCCCCCAAAGCAGCGCTTCGCCGCCGAAAACTCGACTGAACCAACCAAGTGGCCTCCAGAGCTGAAAGTTGGGGGATTTCTTACCTATCCCACTCCCATCAATTCTATGGAACAGAATCTCCAGATTTTAACTATAGCTAGTGCACCAGCAGTTTCCTGTTTGCCAGTTTGTTTTTTAAAAAAAGTTCGTGTCCGCTCCCTTCCGTCTCCATGGCTGCTGAAAGTGTGGAGGCAGCCATCGCAGCAGTGAGGCAGTGCACAAGCATATTTCTGGATGAGGGACCCATCACGGCCCTAATTTTAGCGTTGGAAGGAAAGTCGGCCCCCCCAAAAGAGAAGAAAGACGGAGTCCTTAAATTGTTTGACTCGCTCCAATCGAAAATGACCAACTCTTTCTCTATTTTGTTCGAAACTCTGCTCTTGTCGACAATGCGGAGGCCTGAGTACGGGGCCAGAGAGGCCCCAAAAGAAATCCCAGAGCACTGGGTTGCGAGGGGCTGGGCCTTTTTTGACTTGTGCAAGGACGAATTCAATGAATTTCATGATTCATTGAATTGGTTGTCCTACAGATTGTGCGTGTCGAACGGCCTCAAGTACTTCGCGTTGAAGTACCGAGTCCTCTCGCTCGCTACTTACCAGATGGACATTCTGACGGGGTTCCTCAGACTTCACTACGTATGGGGGAGGGTCGTTCTGGGACTGGGGGAAGTAGATGCGTCAGCCGAGCAGGACGACATTCCGAAAGGTGATTCGATACATCTTTCTCCCCCAATGAAGCAGTGCTGGTCACACTGTGGAGGGGTGTTTGGACCGGGGAAACGGAAGAATAGGTGCATGGATGCATGAGTGCATGAACAGATAGGTGGACCCTACCTGCCTGCCTGTACTTGCCTGCCTGCCTCTCTGCCCAGCTGCCCGCCTGCCTGCCTTGCGTGCCTTGCCTGCCTGCCTGCCTGCCTTGCCTTGCCAGGCTTGCCTGCCTGCCTGCCTGCCTTGCCTGTCTGCCTTGCCTGCCTACCTTGCCTGCCTACTTTGTCTGCCTGCCTTGTCTGCCTGCCTGTCTGCCGGGCTGTTTGCCTGCCTGCCTACCTGGTGATGGATGGAGGGATGAATGACTTGATGGTGTATGTGCGCCTCTATGAGTGCAGAGGTGATTTGTGGAGTGGATCCCGTATTCGACGTGATGGACGAGAGGATGCGTGCCTTACTGACAACGAACTACAACCCCGAGGAGGAGGTGACCTTGGAGGAAGAAGGAGCGGAGGGAGGAGGGGGGAAGAAGAGAAAGCTGAAGAAAAGGCAGCCCCAAAATGATGCAAAGAGGTGGAAGGCAGTGGAGCGCCTCCTTAAGATGGAGGCCGTCCAATTTAGGACAGCCATGGAGCGCCCCTGCGTTGTCCGTCTGAGGGGAAAGGCGATCCAGGGTGTGCTGCCCGGGTTGCAGGTCGATGCCGTCTTTAACCGATGGTTCGGAGTGGAGGGGGGGGTGGCAAGACGGCTCCTTTGTCCTTCCATTTACATGTTGTTCAGCAGCAGCAGGGTGGGGTCGGCATCCCTTCACCTGGTGTATGATATCCCAAACAACCCTGCAGCAATGGAGTGGGTGACGTTTGTGGCCTTTTCTTCTTCTTCTGCTGCTGCACCAGCACCTGCAGCAGTGGCTGCAGCAGGAGCAGGTGTCCTTCAGGTGGCTTGAAGTGGGCCGCCACTCTCTTTTCAGCCTTCGGCGCCCGCAGAGGATTCGGCCGATGACGGACAGGATAAAGTCTACTTTGATTTTGATGTTTGAGTCATTGAGGTTTGAGGTTTGATTTTAAACAAAAAACCGTTCATTTAATTCTATTTTAAATTTTAATTTATGCTTAAAGTATACTTATAATTTAAATTGTTTTTGATCGAAGTATAAAATTTAAACTGAGAAATTCTAGTTTGAAATATAGTTGACGGTTAATGTATTTCATTTAAATTATAGTTTATATACTTTATGTATACTTTATTTATTGATTTATAAATTCTAGTTAAAAATATAGTTGACGGTTAATATCAATCCTATGCTATGCTACGCAAATATACGTCACCTGAATCTACTTAATTTAAAGTAGAGTTCAAATGACTTAAAATTTAATGCTTAAAATTTATATGCTATTAATTTTTTTTTACATGTTTTCATCTTGGTCCTGAACGTCTTCAACGAAATCAAGCTCAACAGATATGTCTAAATCGGCATCGGAATCAGCTTCACTCTCTGACGAGAGGTCTTCCTTCTCACCTGGTGCAAGCATTAGTTCAAGGCGGGAAGCGGTCCGCGCCTCTGTCCTTCTGTCGGCGGTACTGGAAGCCGACAGGGTCTGCAAGAGATGGCCAGTCACTAGCCGACGGCCCATGTCCAGGTCTCTTCCCTCCCACTTTCCCGTTGGGGCCTTTGTGCCAAACGTACCATGACTTGAGGCGCCTTTTGATGAAAAGGCCTCCTTAATGACCCGGTTGAAGGCTTCATGAGCCTGCATATTGAAGACCCTCCCATAAGACCCCCTCGTTCTCAGCCAATACCAGGCATGCTCAAGCCTGTGGAGGGTCTCATTCCACTTTACCCCCGTATGTTTATAAATCTGCAGAAAAAGATCTTTCAACTGCCACAACGCAGCTGCGTAGTTTCCTGTCCCTTTCATATCCAAATCTGTTGTCATACGAAGAATATGCAGGCACTGAAACAACGATATCTGCATAATCCTCTCTTTTGTGTCCGTCATGTGGCATATGCAGAACATGTCTTTGTGCTGAAGGGACAGCTTCACAACAGTCTGCCCCTGCAGACTCTTCTTTGGCCAGACGAACTTTGGGGCAGTTGGCTTCTTCGAGAGCTCCGGATTGGCTACCGGAATCAGTATGTCTATGTTGATTAGGATGCTGTCCCTCCAAAGAGAGTTCATCTCGTACAGGACTTTCCGTCCACACTGCTTGCCCTCCTCGTTTGGCTCGAGAGGGCAGCTGCACTCATGACGGCAAAGGGGCTGGATCTTGGTTTTCTTTGTCTCCTCCCCCTCTTTCCTTTTCGCTTCCTCCTCTTCCTCACAGGGGGAGGGAATTTCGTCCCCCTCTTCTGTATTCAGCTCAGCCTCACTCGCAGAGGACCTCCTCCCTTGCCTGCATTCCTGACACACGCAGGCACTTCTCCACATGGTCGTGCGAAAACGGCGAATGCAGATGAATTCTGCCGCACACACATACACATACACACACACACACACACACACATACACACACACACACACAATTTTGTGCAGGGGTCAAGTTGCGAGCGGTTGCGAGGGTAACACAAACTGGAAACAGAAACACAAACACACATACACACACACACACACACACAGACACACATGCACACACACACATACACATACATACAGAGAGAGAGAGAGAGAGAGAGAGACAGAGAGAGAGAGAGAGAGAGAGAGGGAGAGACCAACCGTCAGCTAGGCCAGACCCAGAGGAGCCATCGATGGAGACGACCCACTCTTGGCCGATGACTCCTTCTTCTGAGAGGTCCGCGTTGGTAGAGAAGTATTCCCCCCCCCACTCATCTTCCATCAGAAGCCGTATGTAGTCTGCAGGATTGACTGTGAATGCAGCAAATATTCCCCCCTTCCCTCCTTGTTTTTCTCCTTCAATTTTTTTGTCACCTCCCCAACCAACTTGGAGCACGGTCGGAAGAACCCCTGCTCACGAAGCTTCTTTTGCAAGTCACACAGGGGCCCAAACACATCCTTAGGGTCTGGGACAACCTCGAACCCCAGAAACCTTCTCAGCCTCCCCAACTTTGTCCGGATGAGGCCATTGCGCAGACAATAGTCGAGCCAATCGGCTGGAGTTCTCTTCCATTTCTTGTGGAGCCAGAAATTCAGACTTTTCGCCTGCTTGCTCTTAATCTTGCACATCTTGTTCAACCCCCTCACTCTCTCAAGTCTCTTTTTGATGTGAAAGGGCATATCTGCTCTATTTTCCCTCTCTGTATCTACGAAACGATACCCCCCCTGCTGTGTGTTCTCTGCAATCTTCTCGGCCAATTCCATTTCTTTGATGGAGGAGGCCTTGCACGCGATCGAAGCAAAGGCCGATGTGAGGCCTTCCGCACGCTCTTCTGCGGGCAGGCCTTTCAGCCCATACAGGTCATCCACTAGCCCAACCACTGCGGTCGTCTTGTCGGCCAATTTTTCTGCACCCTTCCCTGACCTCTCATAGTCTCGGGGGTCAAGGATGGGCGCTCCATGGAAGGACGGGGCGTCCCGACAACTGTCGAGCTTCTCAATCGTGTTGGCCCGATTCCGGCGGCCGTTCTCGTAGCTGCCGTTAGCAGCGTCGGGGTCCTCCTCGGGAATAGGAGGCAAGGGAGCTGCAGAGGAAAGCGCATCTGCGGCCTCTTTGTACTTGTCATGAAGGGGCCAAGACGGGGCATCAGATGCAAATCGCTTTACAACCTGCCCCCAATACACCCCCGGCTGCTCACTCATCCGTCTCTTCCTTTTATGCTGCTCTTGCTGGTGGGCATCTCGCTCCTGCTGTTGCTGTTCGGTCCGCACTGCAGTGAAAGGCGGCATTTCTCTGTCCCTATAGGCCTTGATGGCCTCTAGCCCTGCTATGTGGTGGGGCCTTTCCAATGCAGGAGACGAACCGCACATGGTTGAGACAAGGTTGGTACGGTACTCTCCTAAGGGTACATATCTGTCCTTCAGACCTTCTGCTTCTGCTCTTGTGGGTCTCCCTCCCACTCCTTTACGCCCCTTCGAAGATTTGGGCGGTGGGAGCGGTGGCATCGTGGCTTGCAACATGGCTCAGTCTGGAACTGAGCTCAAACAACAGTGAACAACACCTCAGAAATAAAAGTCTATACACATTGCCAAACAGGAAACTGCTGGTGCAGAGGCTATAGGTTGAGTCTGCAAATTCTGTTCCATAGAATTGATAAGAGTGGGATGGGTGAGAAATCCCCCAACTTTCAGCTCTGGAGGCTACTTGGTTGGTTCAGTTGAGTTTTCGGCGGCGAAGCGCCGCCTACATATGGGCGGGGGGGGGCAAAAAGGAACCCGGCGGGCCCCGGCATGCGCCAACCCTATGGTCCAAGAGGTGCAGGCAGAGGAAGTAGGGGAAGAGAGGGTAGAACAACTAGTAGGGCCAGGAAATCATAGTTGCACTAGTACAGTACAGTGTAGAAGCAAAACTAGTATAGTACAGTACAGTACAATTCGAGCGGCCCGCCCCGCCCTGCCTCACTAAATTGGGGGGGCCGCCCGCCACTCGTCCCACTACCTTTTTATAAGCTTTTAAGCTAAGTTTTAGCATGTTTAGCATGTTTATAAGCTAAGTTTTAGTAACTTTTTACTAGTGTTTTAGTGAGTTTTCATGATGTTTTTATAGTAATTTAAGATAGTAAATAGTAAATAGTTAAAGTTTGCATTCTAAAACATAAATTAGAGAAAAAAATGGCTTCAAGTGAAGCCTCTCAACCACGAGAATACAATGTTTCCGTTCTATCCCTCGGGTCTTTAGACGAGGTTTTGTATGTTGAAGTCGAGGGGTGGAGGGAATCCAAGGTAACGATATCCTTGTAGATAATGTTGAAGTGGTGCAAAGCAGTACAGGCTGCAACACACCCTCTTCAGCCTAACTGTATATCGTCAGACAACAAGGTGGACAACGGTTACCTCTCCTGGTGGTGCCGGGACAACCTTGTGGAAGCAGCTTCCAAGAACGCCGCCCTTACCACGGAGGTCTTTCAGGCCGCTAACGGGAGTCTCGGAGCGGAGGTTCTCTCTCTACAGCCAGGTTTACTCTGAGAAGAGAAACCGTCTCACCTAGCCGCACTAGGACTTGCTGGTCACCACACATGCCAACCTCCGCCAACCTCCACCTCCAGAGGGTTCATCAGAGGAATGCCGGCCCGGGGCATCATAGAAGAGAGACACAGATTTTGGGCCTGCAGGGATTCGACCTTGCGTCTAATGAGTTAGTAGAGGCATTCGATGATGAGTTGGATGGAGAGATGGTAGTTGAATACCTGAAAAGCATCGGACTAGAGTTTAGAGAGGCTCTTTTCTGAGTCTGACAGAAAGGACAGGGAGGGAGGGGGGGGGCAGACTGCTGAGACTGTTGCTAGGACTGTTGTAATGATGGTATATGAATTTATATTTTGTATATATAATTATATATATATATGTATAACATATAGTTTCAATTCTTTTGGAAGCTTTCTCTAAGTTACTGTAATTCATCATTACCATATGATAACTTAGCACACATTGATACAGTATTAATGTAGGTTAAGAGACCCCTTAGGACACTAGAAATAGAAGAAATTTTTTTTTAAGGTCTAGTACAGTAGTACAGTACAGTGTAGATATTATAGTACAGTAGTACAGTACAGTACAGTGTAGTACAGTGTAGTACAGTGTACTTGTGCAACTATGCAGGAAATAGATGTACAGATCCGATGCATAGAAGGAGTAGGATACAGGGTCTAGAGGTAGGAGACTTAGGGGAGGATGGAGAAGAGATCCTATCACGAGAGGCCTCTCCAGAGGTGTTGTCTGAATTGCACAACATGGGGATTGTTCTGACAAGATCCGATATGGGGGTACTGAAGCTTCGCTGCATAGAACCCATGTCTGTTGACATGGCATTATCTAGAGTGCCATTGCGCTGCAGACCCCAGGCGCCGATATAGTTCCATCCCTGCCCCCCTTTAACCTCCCCAAAGTAAAGATGGACTCACCATCGTTTGACGGAGACCACGTGAAGGCTTGGGGTTTTTGGAACTCGTTGATGAGACTGTATGAGAGCCTCGGGTGGACATTCACAAACCTCAAAAACATTTACCTCCCAACTACCCTCAAAGGACCTACAAAAGAATGGTTTGAGATGTTACCCCCTGAAAGGATAGCCAAGTGTGCCACTCATAAAGACCTAAAAATGCTGTTCATGAAAAAATATGGCATAGATGAGAGAGAAGCAGAGCACAAGAAGAGAGAGCTGTTGCAGATCGCTCAGAAGTTTGGGGAGAGCTCTACTGAGTATGTTCGACATTTTGAGGAAAATTGCGGGATTGCAGACCAAGGCACCGACGACCCGACCGCACTAGCAGCCTTTATTGAGGGCCTGGAGGATGATCAGGTCTGCATTCAAATAGAAAGCAAAACGTATGACACTTTTGAAGAGCTAGATGCAGGTGTAGCTGAGGAAGTGGGAGGACGTAGTGAAAAAGAAACGAAACCAAGAAATAGGGGGGGTAAGTGAGGGAGACCGACCCATCAAACGTCTTCGGATTTCAGCAGTAGAAGGAGAAGAGTCAAATGTCCAGTCGCAAAGTAAGGAAGAATAGTTGATGATGCCCCCAGAAGAGATGATGCGAAGGGTTCTCAACAATGCCAGAAGTGCAGTGTGAGCGGTGTGCAGGAACGAGACCACACACAGAAGAGGGGTGCCCTGTTCCTGCTTCAACCACCTGTCACCGGTGTAAACAGACAGGACATATCAAAGCAACTTGCCCCAACCCACCAATTAGAATTAGATGGGGGCAAGATGCCTACAGCAGGGATGCTTTTAGGTCTGGAGGACGATGGGAAGGTACTCAGTTCAGGGGTGGGCCCCCTCCTAGACGTGAGCTTCCCGACCCCCACTCTTCGGAGTTTACACTCCCTCAGCAGAACGGGTGGACACGTAACAATCAGAAAAGGCCCTGGAACAGACCCCAGGGGTGACGATTTGAGCCCTCAGGGCCGCCTGCGGGCCGGGGCCGACCTATCCAACAGGAGCCTTGGGTTGCACCCCTAGCTGCAAGAGGAGCCTCAGGCCAACCACACCAGGTCATGCCCCGAAGAGGGACCCCTGGTGTCCCTATGTCACTCCCGAGAGTTATGGACAGACCCCCCTTGAGAGCGTTGCCTCCATCCGGAGTCATAGCCTCAGTAGCCAACCGAACTCCCTTGGGCCAGCAAAAACACTGATGCGCCTGCCTAGGCGCCTGCCTTCGAGGGGCAGAGTCAGGCGCCCGGAATGGCCCCAGTTGTACCGCAGAGAGAAGCACTTGTCACCCACATCAATCTCCACCCTGCGGCCAGTAGGATAGGAATGTGCATTGACCTGGAAAAAACGTTCATGATCCCAGCTCTGATTGACACAGGGAGTGATGTGTCGACACTGGGGGAAGAAGTGTTGTTGAGGTTGAATGCTATGCATGGAGGGTCTTACCGTTTGACAATATATCCATCCCCCATGAAGTTGAAAGATGAAGGAGGGGAATGTTTGGAGAATGTGGGGGTGATTACGTTGAGTCTTTTTATGGACAAGGTAAGGAAACAGACCTTCTATGTCATGAGGAATACACGACATGCATGCATTCTGGGGATTGACTTCTGTCGAACCCATACTGAGGCGGTTGGATTCAAACCAGACTGCCTATTTCTCAAGGAGACGGGGGTCACGCCAGGCTCTTTGCCTCCTTTGCCTGTTACTCTGACCCCTATGACTGTGCTGGAAAAAGAAAGAAGTTTTCTTCCTTTCTCTCTCTCTCTTCCCTCATCTCAGGTCCTATACCCCCTCACTCTCTCTTATTTGAACATTAGGATCCCCGACGGAACTCCCATGCCCGACGGGACCATGGTGTGCGTGTCGCCCCTGACTGTTCCTCGCAGGGAGTTGCTACCTGCAGGAATAGAAATGCAAGAAACGGTATCAATAGTCGAAAACCACTCGGTTCGAGTAGCACTCTGCAATTGCATAACCCATGAATGCACGGTGAAACCTTTCATGCTTGTGGCAGTTGTCACAGTTTGCATGACCCTGCCAGAAGCTGATGAGAAAGGAAAACAGGAAGTGAGCAAGGAAAGAGGGGGGTCCGCTGAACGATCCCTTTCCAGCCACCCTGCGACATCAATAGCCACACCTCCTGACCTTCCCAACGTCTCGGCCCTAGTAACCGAAGTCGTTGAAGACGGCGATCCCGAAACAATACCCCTCCATGCCTGCTCCCCGACCCAAACTGCACAATTTGAAACAGAACAAGCCAGGAAAAGCATCGAAGAAGCCGTTCAGAAGAGTGGGGAGCTCACACAAGAACAAAAAGGGGAGCTGAGGATGTTTTTATAAGAGTTTGCTTGTTTAGCCCCCACCCCCACGGATATTAGAAAAATCAAAGGCCCCGAAATCCAAATAGATACAGGGGATGCAAAGCCGATCTACGTTCGGCCCCGACCGATCCCTTACGCGCTGGAAGGGGAGGCAAAGGAGTTGATAAATGAACTGATTAAACAGGACATCATTGAGCCTGCTCGTTCTCCCTGGGGGGCACCTGTCTGTCTCGTACGGAAATCCTCGGGGAAGCTCAGGCTCACAGTAGACTTCCGAGCCCTCAACAAGGTGATAGCATGGGACCACTGGCCCCTGGGGGACATCAAAAAGATCCTAAGCTCCCTGAGAGGGAAAAAACTGTTTTCACTCCTTGATCTCCCTTCTGCTTTCTTTCAGTTAGTAGCGCGGCTGATAGACCGACCAAAGCTTGCCTTTTATATTAAGTGGGGGCAATTCCAGTATAAGAGTCTCCCGATGGGCCTCTCGATCAGTCCGTCTAAGTTCCAAAGGACGATCGACCGCCTGGTCGGTGACCTTCCCTGCGCGAATGTATATGTGGACGATATTTTATACAGCAGCAGCAGCAGTTGGGAAGAGCATTTATCCGATCTCAAAAGAATACTGGAGAGGCTGACTGAAGCCAATGTGAGGCTAGCCTTCCAAAAATGCCGGTTTGGTCAAACCTCGCTCCAATACCTTGGCTTCCAGGTCTCTCAAGAAGGCCTGCGCCCCTGTGAAGAAAAAGTGAAAGCCATCACAGAAGTAAGAGCCCCAAAAAACGTGAAAGAGATCAAAAGCTTCATGGAGGTGTGCGGATACTATCGATCGTTCGTTCCCAATTTTAGCGGCACCGCTGCTCCACTTTTGGAGCTAACTCGGAAGGGAACCCCCTTCGTGTGGCAGGCACCCCAAGAGGAAGCCTTTAGAGCACTCAAACAGGCACTGACCACAGCAGATATGCTTGTTTACCCCGATTTCACCAAGCCTTTCATTCTTCACACGGATGCCAGCCTAGCTGCGGTGGCAGCTATCCTCTTGCAAGAGGACAAAGAAGGGAGGGCAAGGGTTATTTCGTATGCAAGCCGCCGGCTCACCACCGTTGAGGCTCGGTGGTCGATATCAGAGATAGAGGCGTATGCAGTCGTATGGAGGGTATACCACTACCGAGAGTACTTATACGGTATTCTCTTCAAAGTAGTCACCGATCATAAAGCTCTCCTCTATCTAGACTCCTTCAAGGATATGAATGCGAGACTGCATCGATAGAGCCTGAAGCTGAGTATCTACAACTATACAGTAGAGCACTGCCCGGGAAGAAGCCATCTAGATGCAGATGGACTGACCCGAGAGCCCTTTATCCATAAGGGCTGGCCCCCTGTCCGTCCGGATTCCGATACAAAAGATGAAATTGTAGTAGCCCCAGTGTCCACCCTTCCCGCCGAAGAAACGATCTGCAAAATGTGGAAGAGGGAGCAATTCATAGAAAAACAGAAGGAGGATGAAGAACTGAAACCGCTTATTCAGTATCTCACCAAAAAGGGGGGGGTTCAGAAAGAGAAGGCAGAGCACAGTCTCCGTTTTGATGTACAAGCCAGCATATATGTAATAGACCGGGACCTCCTTTTACGAATGCTACCCCCAGCCTCGGAACACAAGAAGGGAACGCGTTTCCTCCTGGTTGTCCCTAAGGCATTGCAGAGAGAAGCACCACACAACTATCACACCTGTCTGGTCGCTGGCCATGCAAGCATATAGAAGATGATTAGAGATCTGACGGCTGACCTGTATTGGGGGAATGTCTTTGCAGACATCAAAAGGTTCGTAAAGACCTGCAAAATATGCCAAGAGAGGAAACGGAAAGCAGAAAGAGACACATTCATAATCCAAGAAACCCTTATTGAACCACTCCAGAGGTTTGTAGTCGATCTGGTGGGCCCTTTTGTACTGTCCAATCAGATAGAGGGCAGACGGTTTAAGTGGATCCTCACTGCAATGGACTGCACAAGTTGATGGACGGAAATAGTAGCACTCACAGATGCGAAGGGCCCAACTGTAGCCAGAGCCCTCATTGAAAGAATCATTTTAAGGTGGGAGACACCTTTAAAACTTTTAAGTGACCAGGGAAGCAACTTCCTTGATCCAATCATTCAGGCAATCTATGATTTGTCTAGTGATTTGTGCAATACCCGACGTATTGTCTCGACCGCATATAACCCCCAAACGAATGCCCGGCTCGAACAGTTCCACAGATGGCTGAAGGAAATTCTATCAGCCTACATCCACAAACACCAGCAAGACTGGCCGCTATACTGCCCCTTCGCCCAATACATTTTTAATACCCAAACCCATGAAGGCATGGGCATGTCCCCGTTTTTCTTTCTCTATGGCTGCCACCCAAACAAGCCATCCCGTCTCTTGACAAACCTGACAGAAGACCAGCCCGGGGTCTTTGCCGAGGATTACATTGACCTCCTTGGTAAAGTCCAGAAAGAATCCCGCCTACAGTAGCAGTTCTGGCAACAGGCAGCAGAGTCAAAAATGATAAGAATCCTACAAAAACAGCAGCAGAAAGGGGGAGGGAAAGCACCGTAAGGACCAATCGAGTACAAAGAAAAACAGTATGTATGGTTGAGGACAGATGCTCACAAGGGGGTGAGTGAGAAATTGGCCCCAAAATGGGAAGGGCCATATCGGGTTGAGCAAGTCAGGCTAAATTTCGCCCTGGTTCTCAAAAGACCAGGCGCCCAACGGCTGAAGGTTGTGAGCAGGTGTAGAGTCAAGCCGTACTACAGTCGTGACCCGGAAATGAGCGATAAGGTAGAGGAGGGAGCGAGGGGTCGAGAACGGGCACGGGGAGAGCCAACTGCTTCCCCGAGACCCGCAGGAAAGACAGAACGAAGTTCAACAGGCAGTCAAAGAGAGGCAAGACAGACAGTTGCAGAAGTGATGGGGGCAAGTGGCCCAAATAAACGGGTCAAGTTGGAAGTAAATGAGGAAGCGGGGGAGGAAAAAATTGAGGAAGGTAAAAAATATGAAGTGGAACGTGTGTGTAGAGAGAAAACAGACAGAAAGGGGAACACCTGGTTCCGCTTTAAGTTTGCTAGTTACCTTTAACCTGAGTGGTGTTACGAGAATAACTGCTCATACCCGGACTTGGTTGAACAGTACCGCGAGGAAAGGAGGAACCAGGGTCATAGGCAGACACATCGGAGAACGGGTACAGAGAACGTTCCAAGCACCGAATCCAGTGAAGGAAACCTGCAGAGATAGAAAAGGGGCAGTGTGAGACAGGGTATATAAATATCTATGAATAGCACAGAGTGCTATTATAGAGCGATTGTATATGTATCTCTTCGTCTGTCTTCTTCATCTGTCTCATGCCTCCTCCTCGTCTTTTTCTTTCCTTTTGTACAACTTATCCCTACTCTTTGTCCTTCCTTTCTTCCTTTCTTCACTCCTTTCTCTCTCTCTCTCTATAGGCACTCGGTCCGGTACTTGGTCCATCTGGACTGGGTTCCTCTTATGAATCCCTCTCTCTTGCCTTCAATTTCCTCGTTCACTGCTCTCTTTACCTTTCATCTGTTTGGTCTTTCTCCTTTCTTTCCTCTCCTTCTCTTTCTTTCTTTCTTTTTCCCTTTGAGCCTGAGTAGTGAATTAATAAGTGAATGATGGAATCAGCAATCAAACGAAGGTAGGGCAGGAACCTTCATAACCTTATGCTCAGTAAAAAGGCGATACAGGGTTTTATAGCGGAATGGCTGACATGCAAGACACACCTAGATGAGTGAACGAGTGAACCATCGACCGCCTGATGGAAACCCCGAGAGTCATATCAATATTAATATGGCATAGTGCCCGAATGCATGCGTGTTCAGGGTGCTGCACGGAAGAAGAGAAGGAAGAGCATGCACATAAGAATACGTGTGTAAGCAAATGATGCACGAGAGCCTGGATAAATGAGAAATGAACGGATGGAGAAAACAGCTACGGCTGAGTGTAATAAGAGAAGCTCGATTTTTGCGGTAACGGGTGGGGCAGATAGAGCAGCATAGAGCCTTTTACCCGGTTGAAAGAAAGAGAAGCGAAGGGGAAAAACATGGAAGATAAGGCCCTTGCCCAGAGGCCGGCAACATGCGGGCACAGCAAGAGCTAGGGCACCGGACAATGAACATAGGGGAAGAGAAGGGCGGCTGAAGAGCTGCATGAGTGTCACAAATCGAGAGGCAGTGAAGTTTTTGGGACGAAAGGGGACACTGATGAATAAATGAACGGATGAGCAAGCATGACTCACGCTACATGAGTAAGGAACGACCGGGAACGACAAAGTGAAAAGAGCATGGATGAGTAAATGCATAGGGCCTGGCACTTATATTGGGTTACAGGTTTCAACACCCCCTATACATAAGGGTATACCCCCCTATAATGTTACTTTTATTTCAAAAGTGGTCCCAATCGATCAATCTCATCAGGTTACGTCTAAAAATATTGAAAACACCTTCTGTTGATTAAGGTTATATGAGAAACTGATGAAAAACGATGTGTCCCTTTCACTTTGTAGCCAAACCCCTTGTAACCTTGTAACCTGTAACCTAAAATAACCCTCTTCAAAAGTGATGTAACCTTCGTCTACATGCATTTTAAAGTGTTTTTGAAGTAATTTGAAGAGTTTTTGAAAGTTGACTTTTTGGTCGGTTACGGACCTCAAAACCGCCTGTAACTTTGTAACCTGTAACCTTGCAAGGGGACATATATAATAAGAGGTGTAACCTCATGTAACCACATAAGCTATAGAGTAAAAGTGATTGATTTCGAAGTAACTCAACATGCCGGACCTCCAGCTTGTGTGAAAAGCTCGTCCAAATGTTTTTTGGTTCATTTTTTATGTCATTTTTGCACTTGTAACCCTATATGAGCCCAAGAGTGCCCCCCCCTAGGTAAATGCATGAATAAGTAGAAGGAACGAGGAAGTCAAAGAATGCATGCACAAGTAAATGAACGATGCGTAAAGGAACGAGTGAATCGAGGAATGCATGCACGAGTAAATAAACGATGCACAAAGGAACGAGTGAATCAAGGAATGCATGCACGAGAAAATGAACGATGCGTAAAGGAAAAGTGAATCTAGGAGTGAATTGAAAAATGCAGAGACGTAAGTGGATAGATAAATGGAAGAATGGGAAATTGAAGGATGCATATGCAAGCAAAAAGCAAGTGAGTGGATAAGCAAGGAAATGAGTGAATTACAGAAACACGGATGAGCATGCACGGACGAAAGTATGATTATGAAGGAACAAACAATTGGATAAATGAGTGAATGAACAACTGAACGAATGAATGAATGAAGGAATGGATGACTAAAGGAACGAATAAATGAAAACCTTGAGGGACCAAAGAGAAAAACGGAAGCGATGAAGCGACTTGATTATATCGTTTTCTTTTTTATTCTTTTCTCTTCTTTTCTTCCTCGACGTCCCTCCCTCTTTCCAAACTGCCCTTCCCAGATCAGACTTACCAGTCGTCTCTGACTTCAACCTCTTTGTCCTTCCATCCCGGTTTTAGAAATGCGTCATGCCCGTCTAAAAAGATGGAGTTCAGCGTCAAAGGTAGGGTTCGCGCCTGAGTGAGTGATGGACCTCCCATAAGCTGTCCTCCTGAAAAAAAGAAGGAGAAGAGAAAAGGATTGAAAGAGTAGTGGATCGACCGACAACGGGAATGCATGACTAATACATGGGTTTGAGTGAGTAACCGTACGTGGCCGGATCTCTGAGAGGAAGAAGAAGAAAAAAAAAAAAAAGAGAGACAGAGAGGGAAGATCCGAATGAACAGAACATGACTCAATCTTGGAAAGCGGTCCACTCACACCCAGTAAGACAAAAAAGAGAAAACAAGGAGGCGTCAATGAATAAGGCATGCAAAAAGCGGAAAGAATTCTTTTCAAGGGCCCTTACCGCGCTCTTTCATCGCTACAGCGGGTACTTTCCTACTGCTTCTCTCTCTTCCCATTTCTCTCTTCTTCTCTCTTCTTCCCTCTTCTTCTCTTTCCGCTCCTTTCCCTCTGTTCCTCGCTTTCCCTCCTTCCCTATTCAAGATGTATTCAGCCGGCCATTTTTTTTTCCTTCTATACCCAATAAGTCTCTGCCAGACGATCTTGCTGTCTTCTATTGCTCCGCCCAACCTAACAGTCCTGCCACATCAGAATTACTAGTACTGCACTCAAGGCAAGTGATAAGAAGCGCATACCACGCGAATACAAGCAGCTTGAATGTAAAGGTCTGTGAAAGGAAAATGCATGAGAAAATGAGACAGCAGGGCCGCCTCCGCAGTTCTGTATGAGCATAAGAATGGTAGAAAGGGACATGAGAGCGGCTGTTGGGTTTTTTTTGAGTGGTGGTATAAAGGGACACGTTGCCATCTCCCCACGAGGAATGCCGTCTCTTCAAGTGCAGATGCAGCACGAGACCTCCCCTCATGAATGAAACAAAGGACGTGGCACGCTCATATTGGAGGCGCCAAACCAGCCAGACAGAGTGCCTGAAATACTTCATCAATGCCTTCCCACGTGTCGTATTCGTCCGTCTACATAGGATTATTTTGGTGACTCGCCTGCCTTCGCACTTCTACCCCAGTTGCGGACTACAAGAGCGACATGGAAGCCCCCCTCACACATGAAGCAAAACACCCAATGACCTCATATTAAGGGCGCCCAACCAACCAGATAGGGTGCTTGAAATACTCTGGCATTGGTCTCCCATTCACTTTTTTCGATCCGTCTACGTAGGATCGTTTTGCACCGCCCCAGCCGTCTCCGCACCCGCTCCGCACGTCGACCCCTACTGAGGCCACAAAAATCGGAAACCTGCAAGCATTGTTGAGCTGCATGATTAGCAGGAATGCAAACAGCAAAAGAAAGACAGAGAGCAAAGAAAAATGACCCGTTCTATACAAGAAGGAAGTCGGAGATCTTTCCCCGTCTCTCTTTGAGATCCTCTCTTCCCCTGAACAGCACCTAGCCGTATTTAGCTATCACACCGTCTCTAAAAGCCCTGCAGCACTATGAAGCTGACCTTCACTCACAAGAAAAAGAAAGAGAGGGTCATCTTTAGTGCATGCGTTCATGGAGTTAATAGGCTGCTCGTAAGCCTCTGGCTCTGCTGACAGCCCCCAGTTGCAACAACTACTCGTCTATACGAAGGGGATCCCGCTTGGACTGACCGGTGTCCTGCAATGGAACGGCGTCTTCAACAACCGCGGAAGACCTCGGAAGGGCATGAAAATGGAACCGTACACCGCATTTAGTCGGTCTGCACCAACAGACAGACATGAGAACTGTGGAAATAGGAGACAGGTGCAAGTGCAGAAGCTAAAACAAGGTGCGAGGACAATGAGGGACAGTTAGAAACAGGTAAGGACAGGAAGGAACGTGTTGGCCGGGGAAGGGAGACGGACAACTGCAAAATCTGATGAAATTCCAATCGGCCAACGTTGCTGATCATACATAAAGAAATGCATGGGGACTTTCTGAGATGCATGTATGATTCCTGTACTGATAAAATGTATGTGCATGGGTGAATGCATGAATATGATGGGTAGGCATGCGTCTCAGATCGATACAAGCTCGTGAAAAAGGTCACCAGAAAGGGAGAACAGGTGGAGAGAGGCCAGATCTCCCAAAAGGTCACCCAAAAAAAAAAAAAAAGGAGAACAGGCGGAGAGAGGCCAGATCTCCTGAAGCAGAGGTGAGGACCTGACCTCGTAATACAGCAGCGAGAGAGAAAGGAAGGAGACCGGGGGAGAGAACCTGGGGTTCTGGAGGCAGGGGTGAGAACCTGGCCTCCTATGAAAGATGCGATCTAAGGCATGTGTGAAAGAGCAAGGAAGGAGTTGATGTGCAAGTCAGTGGATCGCTAAAGGGACGGGGAAGGGGTCGACGTGAGGAAAGATCAGGAAGACCACAACCCTACAAGAAATGGTAGAAAGAAATGAATCAATATTTCCGAACAGAAGGAACAGTCAACATTGACTGTAGTAGAAGTTGCCATACGGGAGAAGTCTCAGTCTGATAAACGTCAACACCCATGAACAGACCTAACACTGCGTGGGATGCTGTTATATGTAAAGATGAATATATATGTGTATTGATATTTGTAGCATGTATAACCCTGTGCGTAGGGAAGTACATGGATGCAGACCATAAATCTTTTACAAAACTATTTGTCCATACGAACGGGGGGAAGGAGGAAGAGCAACGGGTGACTGAATATACGAAAACCTGAGCTTGCTCCTGACTCACCACATTAAACAGGTAAGGGGTACGTGAGTACTCTAGGCTTACTGACTCGTGGGAGGGCCCGCCTACAACTAGTAAACCTATGAGGAAATGCTATCCAATCAAAAGACACACACACCTACACACTCACACGCAGAAAGAACGGAGCGCCTCGCCCATGACCTGTCCACGTGCCAGCCGATTTCCCTCCACAAACGTCCACAAACGAACAATGAGACATCCCCCCTTTCAAAACTGCATTGGTAGCCTTCTACTGCGTTGTGCTGATATCTGTCTGTTGTTGGAATACTTTTAGATGCAAGTTTGCTTCAATGGCAATTCCAGAAAGCAAGCTAGTCAGAACTATGCAAGACAACAACTTGAAGGTCAGACGCGCGCGCGCATTAAATGCATACATGCACTTTTGTATGCACTCCGATTATCGCTTGAGGAGCATGCAACAAAAGTGCCCCCCAAGTTAAGCAAAAATACTTGGTGCGCGTGTGAACGTACTCAAACTGTCTAACCTTGCTGCTTCATGCTGCTTTTGTCTGATATTTGTATCAGACCGAACTACAATCTGAGAGCAGACCGAAAACGGCTCTACATAGGAAGAGCTCAAAGTCATAGACGACATCTCAACAGTGCAGGGTTACCGATTTTTTCGGCGGTAGACAAGCTTCATTACCGGTAACTGGTAATTACCGGCAGAGTTTGGTGGCAGTTGGCAAAGACTTGGTAGAATTCTAACAGTCACTAACACTTTTCAATAACCTAAGTCCTAGGTTATAGGTCAATCAATCAATCATTTAAAGCTAGACTTAAGGTCAATTCAAAAAGTTAATGCGTCATCTGTAGGGACAGCTATGCGGCCAGTGTGCTTGAAGATGACGCAGGTCGAAGCGATGGGTCCCGTCTTGCACTTCATGCCCAAAGACAGAGAACCGCTGGCCGCAATGACCACAGCTGGCCCAAACAGATGCACCTGCGCGATTCCAACAACGGAAAGAGTCCGCCTCAAAGTTTGGGCGGTCCCCCCAATCCAGTGCTCCAGCCTCCAAAGAAAGACCCGCTGCTAAAAGCTAATATCTGAGGCGTCAAAGGGCCTCTGACTCTGGAAACCCAGGGGGATAGAGATTTGCCATCTGCAACTTAGACTGCAAGCAAGCAGACATGAAAGAATCATAAGTAAATAAGTGAACAGAGACAGGGAAAGCAAGTATATGAACGAAAGGCGGTTGGGCATTTGTAGAGACAGGGAGAGCAAGTATGTGAACGAAAGGCAATAATTAGGTTTATGTGTAAGCAGACAGAGACAGGGAGAGTGAGTATGGGAACAAAAGGCGAGTGGACCTTTATGTATAATTATAATTAAGTAGACAGAGACAGGGATGCTAAGTGTGTGAATGGAAGTCGATTGGGTGGCAATTTGGGCCTGTGCGATGTCGAGGCAAACGGGGGGGGCAGAGTAGAGGAAGAGGTGCAGGTACAAGAAGAAGAGGCAGGGGAAGAAAGGCCTAAAGACCCGCCGCCTTCAGAGAGAAGAGGGAAGAAAAGAGGGAGATGCAGCGTAGAAGAAGAAGGCTCTCCAAAAAGAGCCGTGATTCGTGTTTTTCCCCCCTCTGCCCCAGCCTCTGCTAGTATTCGGTCCCCTCAGGCGTTGGTCGCTCCGGCTTCTTTTTATAGCCGCGGTGCAGCAGCCGCATCCGCCCCTTCCTCTTTCTGTCCGAGACCACCCAGCCCTAGACCCAGTCATACCATGGGGGGAGCTCGAGGAGGCAATGTTCTTCTTGCTCCTCCCCCCTCAGAAAACTGGGCAGGGGCTGCGCAAGTACAGAGCCGTAGGCTTACTATCTCCTCGTTTTTTAGAAAGAAGTAGACTTTTTCCGTCTCTTACTTTGATCGTTCTCTAACGATGGTCAAGGCCTGATATACAGAGAAGCAGAACAGTGAGCGATGAAGCAAAGTTAAAAAAGAGAGTAGTTGTTGGACAGACGCTATCATAGAGCTGTTAAAACTTTTTGCTACTTATAGAGGTGAAGCAGTTAAAAATTTATATTTTTTTAATATTTTTTTTATTTTTTTGTGTGTGTAAGTAGGCTTTTCAAATGCCAATAAACACTTAAAAACATGTTTTTGAAGGTTGGCGCCGCAGGCGAATTTTTTTGGGGGGGACCCTAATTTTTATCATTTTTTTTGTTGGTAAAAGGAAAGCAGACTGAGGCCATTACCGGTTACCGGCAATTGCCGGTAGACTAGACCTGTTACCGACCAGAAAAGCAACCCTGCGACAGTGCGATTACTGCGTAGTAGAGGACCAGATTCGCTCATTGTGGCTTTTTATTATATAACGTTCAAACCGGCGTTCAGTCTGCTTGTTTTACCTCATGCATATGCACTGATCTGAGAGACCATCTGGTGGCAAGCCTGGCTTATGAGCATCTTTTATACAGATAAACAACTGTGTGTCTTCTTTTCTTAATAATCCCTCCACCTAAAACAGCTTTTAGGCCCCTTTGAGGTCATCTATTGTGCAAGAACGATTGAAGGATCGAAAGACTCCGACGTAATACTCTATATACCACTTCTGCTGCCCCTCAGAAAGCCTCTGAGATGCATAATGCATATGTATGCGTGGAATTTGCATTCACGAGGGCATGTTTCGATCAGTCTACATATTACATGAACATGTGTGTGTCCTTCAATGTATACGCATCTTAGCATGCTGTCACCAAGAGACTTTGAGAATGTATATTAAATGATTGTATGGTGTTCTCTCTCCATTTGTATACCATTTTGAGAGCTGTTTCAGATAATACGAGGAGTGCGCTACTCCGCATGTATATACTACCTATATTATTGTATGGCAACATCCTTCTCTCTTCCCATAGAAAGGGGAATGTGTTACGCATAGATATCCATAAGTATGAGCACGTGGAATCGCTCATATAAAAAGGAAGAATGTGTTATGCTTGCAGTTTCCCAGAAAAAAAAAAAGAGAGAGAACTTATAAGGAAGAAAAAAAATTTTTAGAAAGAAAGATAATATATATATATATGCTGCCTTATAGGGTTAACGGGTATTTTTCTATTATCCAAGAAATCCTGCAGAAAATTGTAAAAAATTAAATAATAATAAACTAATATAGAATGAGCTGCATTATGAGCATAAATAAAATGATAATGTAGTTTCTCATAACAATGTAATAAGCAGCTAGAGTAAAGCAAAATTGCAAAACATATGTAAACTGTGACTAAATAATGAGTCGGGTACTAGATCAGGCCAGGTTTACCTGTCGGTACATAAGCCTAAAACCCATCATTGCTCTAGAGGGGGGCACTCTAGAAGGTTATGGTAGATTTTGAGCCCAGAATGATATAAAATGTGAACAAAAACAGATTTTTGCGAGCCAGTCCGGCAACTTGGAGCTCTGCTTGGTCAAGTTACATCAAAATCTAGTGTTTTTAAAGTGTAGGCTACGTGGTTACTTTGGGTTACCCCCTTTTTATCTTTGTCATACAAAAAGGTTACAGGTTACCCAGTTACAAACATTTTGACCTCAGTAACTAACCAAATTTTCAACTTTTAAAAACATTCAAAATGATGTTTAGAACATGTTTGAATGCTTTTTAAGGGAGGTTACTTCATTTTTGAGGGGGTTAAAAAAGGTTATGGGTTACCCGGCTATGGAGGGTTTGGTGGTAGAGTGAGTATGACATATTATTTTTCATCATTTTTGACCAGAACCTGAATTGTTTAACAATCTTCAAGCCAGTTTTGTCAGTAACTAAACGTAACTAATCGATTAGCACCACTTTTGACTGATGGTTACATGTCATACGTTGTAGGGAGGGGGTGTAGGGTCAGTAACCATGGTATAACCAGCTGAAGTGCCCCCCCCTAGTCGTTGCTTTTAGACAGAGTATTGTCAATATTGCTATACGTAGTGGGATCTGCATGGCCGAGATGGTTGTATAGGCCGCTGGGTGAGAAGAGGAAGGCTCAGGGATCGACCATAATGCAAATGGCCTAGCAAGAATCGTATAGCTAAGTACGACTTGTCGACCCGCTTGTCGAACTTGTTGGCAAGCTCATTAAAGGACTGCAGGCATGGGCATAGGAAGAGAAGTGCAAAGAAATTTTGTATGTTTCATAAACAAGGATATAAAAACTTTTGTGAACTCTCTGGAGAGTGTGCTCCAGGTTTAGTCGATCTTTTTGTCGATCTTTTTATTGTATGACCGTTTAGAGATGGCAAAATACACCAAAAACAAAATGGAATACATAAAACATATAAGAAAATTAAGGAGGGAAAAAAGAAACACACATAGAAAGAGAAAGAACGTGTCGAACTTTTTGTTGAACTCTAGCTTAGATAGCTTTTTATGTTAAACGATTGCATAATATTTTTGTGAGGTTCTGGTATGAGGTTGCAACTTTTTATGAAATTCATAATCTTGACAATCCCGATCCTACTTTCAAAGAAGTGAAATTTGAATCCAGAAATCTGTAATTTAGTTTGTCAGACTTCGGTTCCGTATGTCGAACCCCAATTCCGTATGTCGGACCAGTGACTTCCGCGTGTGACTCTTAAGTTGTCGAACCTTCAATCTCACTTGTCGAACCTTAAATCTCACTTGTCGAACCTTCAATCTCGCTTGTCGAACCTTCAAGCTCAGTTGTCGGACCTTCAACCTCACTTGTCGACCGTTTGTCGAACCGACAAGGCCACTTGTCGGACTCGTCAACTTTGGTGAGGCATAGCTAGGTAGGCGCCCAACCACCAAAAAGGAGGAGATCGTAACACTTGTCTGTAAGAAGGTTCTTGCCATGGATGCATCGGCCTGAGTTCTTTGCTTTGATCCCAAAAATTCTTCGACGACTCATATAGCCAAAGACTACAAAATGCGTTCACGAGGATGGCTTGGATATTGAGGGATAAAACAGGGTATGCACGATAGAAGGAAAAATGTGTGTGGAGAAACTCGAGAACAGAATGCGTTCAAGTGAAGCAGCATCAATATGAACATGTGAAAAGAGACACGAAGACCGAAGATACTCCGAGGCATGAGGGTTCTCAGCTCGGTAATAATCGTGTGCGCAATGGCATGTAAACAGAGTGTGCTCATTCACGGGGGCAAGAAGAATGCGGTGCACGGTGACAGGAGACGAGAATGTGCTCAGGGGCAAGCAGAATATGTGTGGTCAGGGGAGCACAAGGATCGAATGCTCAGGAACAAGAAGAACGCAGTGTGCAGGGGACTGAGGAATGAGTATGTGACCCGGTTCTACTCAGTACATTGAGCAAATAAATTGCAAATAAATTGCTTTGATCAGTTTTGTATAAACAATTACTGCAATAGTTGCAATTAATTGCTAATAATTGCCTATAAAACAAAAATTTAATTTTTCTAGGTGCTCTAGGGTGTTTAAAGGACTATTAATAACATTTTTATGTTTTTTTGTGCATATTTAATGTGATGTACAGTATTTTAATACTTATATAAATGAATTTAAAATCTTTGAAAGGAGTTATACTAAGTTATACAACTTATTACTAAGCTATTACTTGGTATTAATACCTGTAATATATTTAACAATAACTATTTTTATTTTTTAACATAGAAAATATAAACTTAAAATTCAATATGAATGATAAACAATATGAATACACTTTCGTGTACGGTTCATAACATAAAAATTCTGCAACTGTACGTACAAGCAGTAAAAACTTACTGCTAGCACGTATAGTACTTCAATTTTATGAGTATACTGCATGCAAACAGAGCCATATCCACGAAAACATCCATGCAATCGATCACACAATAGCAGAAA
This sequence comes from Chromera velia, assembly GCA_018398765.1. NCBI lineage: Eukaryota > Chromeraceae > Chromera > Chromera velia. The sequence continues at coordinate 12,350 of JAHBMJ010000494.1, read as the reverse complement.
CGAGAAGACACAAAGGCCATAATATTTTTATACACTACTCAGTATCATTCATAAATCAAAGAAAAGTATCAAGGCATGCAATTTCATAACAATGGATGCAGATGAATGCAATATGAAGGTAGTCTATTTCTTCAGAGTGCATGATGAAGAGTTACCCTGCTTTTTGCAGAGCAGACAGGCATACTTGCCTTTAATGACCTCTTTTTTGTCGTTTGTCTCTGCACTACCTTGCAACGGAGTCTGTTTGTAGAAGTGTTTAAAAATATGTTTTGGTGCAAGGCCACAGTATGACATCGTTAAAAGAAAGGAGAAACTCGGAACTCTTCTCACTGCTCCTTTGCTTTACTTAGTCGGCTGAAGCTGCCAAACAACAGACAATGACAGAAGACCGAGCCGTTTCCATAAATACATATATATAACAGTATTGTACGTACACGTACATGTGTTTCGTCGGTCTACGCGGCTTAATTGCATGCAAAGCAGTCGCACTGTGCGCGCACCACGCCTACTTTGCACCGCACGTATGCTTGATCGCTTTGGCGCCCTATAACGCGGGTTTAGCCTTGTTTTTCACTAGTTTTGAGCCCAATAAAACACCTCAGACTCTCAATTTTGAAATTGTATACAATTATTGCAATAAATTGTAATGAGCTAAGAGCTTGCAATAAATTATTGCTCCCAATTATTTGCAATTATTGCAATTACAATTATTGCTTTCAATGTACTGGTTCTACTGCTGCCAGAGCAGAGGATGCAAGAGAGGCGGTCATACTGCTGCTTGCATAAAGAATGGAAGAGATGAAGTCAGGCTATAATTGCTGGAGCAGAAAGTGAAAGAGGCACAGTCCTGCTGCTGCCAGAGAAGAGGATGCACGAGAGGCGGTCATACTGCTGTTGGTGCAAAGAAGAATGGAAGAGATGAAGTCATGCTACTGCTGGGGCAAAAAGTGAAAGAGGCACGGTCCTGCTACTATAGGGGGGTAATATCGGGGGGGGGGGTCCCGGTTCGCACGGCTGGCTTGCCAGCCATATGGGATCTCACCCCCCGGGCCGCGTGGAGCGCAGTCCAGGTTCGTAGTACAAGAGGGGGGCCATGCCGCACGGTAGACCATTAAAGCTAGCCAGAAGGACTGTAGACAAACAATTGCCCCTTTTGGAATGGCAACGACCCCCCCCTCTGGCCTCAACTTCATTCAACTTCCAAGTTGTGTTCCTCTAGCTATAGACAGGTCTGGTGGCGCTTGGCTTGATGCTTAGCTGCACTTATCCTCTTGATATCGCAAAGGCTGAGCTAAGAAAGCATAATACATACTAGAGAAAATTCTGCTGCCGCGCTGCACAGCCTGGCAGGGCTGTACCGTGCGGAAGCCTTTTTTTGCGGCACGGGGAGGGGCCGTGCTACCGCGCGACGAAGCCGTGCAGCACGGCCCCCCCCCCCCCC
>JAHBMJ010000494.1:0-10901 GCA_018398765.1 Chromera velia | reverse complement strand
CCCCCCATGCTAAAAGCATTTCACCTCCCTATCTGCTAGTACCAGAGCAGAGGATGCAAGAGAGGCGGTCATGCTGCTGTTGGCGCAAAAAAGAATGGAAGAGATGAAGTCAAGCTGCTACTAGGGCAGAAAGTGAAAGAGGCACGGTCCTGCTGCTGTTGGAGCAGAAAATGAAAGAGGTGCAGTCATCATGATAATGATGTTGCTACCCACACAAACAAGAATAGAAGAGATGAAGTCATGCTGCTGCTGGAGCAGAAAGTGAAAGAGGCACAGTCCTACTGCTGATAAAACAGAGGGTGCAAGAGAGGCGGTCATACTGCTGCTTACGCAAAGAATGGAAGGGATAAAATTATGCAGCTGCCAGAGTGGAATTTCAAAGTAAAAGAGATACGGTCCTGCTGTTGCCCAAGGAGATCGAATGAAAGAGATGCGGTCATGCTGCTGTCGGAGGAGAGAGTGAAAGAGATATATATAGCCATATGGCTACCAGAGCAGAGAGTGACAGAGGTGCAGTCATGGTATTGCTACTGGCAGTGCCGGAGCAGAGAATGAAAGAAGATCAAGAGATATGCTACCTGTACAAAAAACTGTGAGAGATGTGTACAGTCATGCTGTTGCCCGCGTGAAGAATAACGGAGAAGAGATGTGTTGCTTGCAACAAGAACGCGAGAGATGCAAGGATGCTGCTGCCTGATAGAAGAATGAAACAAGTGCCGATGTGCTGTTGCTTGACGGTAAAATGTAAGATTTGTAGTCATGCTACTGTCTGAGCAGAGAGTGAGAGAGATTTACTGAGCAAAGAGAGAAAGGTGCAGTCATACCGCTGCCTGAGCATAGAAGGAAAGATGCAGTCGTGCTGCTACCTAGGCAGCACTGGGCAAAGAGGTACAATCAAGCTGCCCGTAAGTAGAGGGTGAGAGGGGTGCAGGCATGCTGCTGCCTGACCAAAGAGTGCAAGAGATTCAATATGCTGCTGCCTGAGTCGAGAGTGAGAGAGATTTAGTCATACGGTTGCCTAAGCAGAGAAGGGAAGATGCAGTCGTGCTGCTCCTGGGCTGAGAGTGAAAGAGATCTAATCTAAGAAAGAGATGCAGTCAGGCTGCTCGTGAGTAAAGAGTGACAGAGATGCAGTCCTGCTGTTGACTGGGTAAGGAATGAAAGAGATGCAGTCGTACTGCTACCGGAGTAGAGAGTGAAAGAGATAAAATCAGGCCTGAGCGGAGAATGAGGGTCAAAGTGGTGTATGCGTACTGCTGCCGAAGCAAAGATTCCCAAAGAATGAAGGAGATGTTGTCTGTAAGAAGGAATGATTGCAGAGAGGGATCTTTGCCCTCATCTGGGTGCAAGCAAAAAGAGATGCAGATAAGGATTTTTGCCCGTCATCATGTGCAAGAAGAAAAGAATGCAGAGGGATGAAGCGCGAGGGTTCTTGCCATAGGTGCATTGGCCTGAGTTCTTTGCTCTAGTCTTTGCTTTGATCCCAAAAATTCTTCGACGACTCATATGGCCAAAGACTACAAAATGCGTTCACGAGGACGGCTTAGATATTGAGGGACAAAACAGGGTATGCACGATAGAAGAAAAAATGTGTGTGGAGGAACTCGAGAACAGAATGCGTTTAGGTAAAGCAGCATCAATAAAAACATGTGAAAAGAGACACAAAGACCGAAGATACTCCGAAGTATGAGGGTTCTCACTCAGACTGTCTGGCTCGGTAATAATCGTGTGCGTATTGGCATGTAAACAGAGTGTGCTCATTCACTGGGGCAAGAAAAATGCAGTGCATGGTGACAGAAGACGAGAATGTGCTCAAGGGCAAGCAGAATGCGTGTAGTCAGGGGAGTATAAGGATTGAATGCTCAGAAACAAGAAGAACGCAGTGTGCAGAAGACTGAGGAATGAATGTGTGATCCGGTTCTGCTGCTACCGGAGCAGAGGATGCAAAAGAGGCGGTCATACTGCTGCTTGCATAAAGAATGAAAGAAATGAAGTCAGGCTATAATTGCCGGAGCAGAAAAACTAACTGTACTAACAATTGAAACTGTTATACTAGAAAGTGACTTTTAATTTTCTATGTATCACAGTAAATTTTATATATAAAAAACGAAGTCTTTAAAGCACTTAGAATGATTCTATTTATTGTTTCTTACCTGTATGAAAGTATGAACAACTTTTAAAGATAAGGTTTAATGGGTTTGTGGTATGTATGTTAGAAATTGTTGGACGTGAGTGAGGTGAAAGAGTTATAGTATATTGATATGTCGGGGACTGATTGCAAACTCTGCAAGCATGTGACAATACGCAGTGTAATGTATAAACAAGCTAACTTTTACTTCTAATGGAATACGCCGAATCCGCACACTGATATAAGGAGGGAGCACACAGCGGGTAACCCCCATAAAAGGTAAGAATCAATGTCCACAAACAGATCTGCCGATTTGACACCCACAAAAAGCAGTTCAACCAAACAAATGTTGAGTACTATGACCGTACAAGAGGTAAATACTTAGCTTCTGAAAGCCTAATCGATCCATGGCCTCTAGCCAGAGGGCCTTGCCCACGACCAGTCATCATAGCGTTCTTGTTTTTTCTGGGTGAGGCCCGGCACTGGCCACTGGGTCTTAGTCTACCCAGGAGCCCTACCTCCAAATTCTCATACAAATAAGAGCTGCGCCTCACTCTCATAACTTCAGATCACCCGAGATTACCAGCAGTAATGCTTTTTCACGAAATCCAAGCACCAATAAACGGTCCTCTGAGAAAGGCTCAGTCTGACCTGCAGCACAGATATATAAAAATTCATAAAATGGCTCACCTTTTGGCCACCCAGAGCTAGTCCCCTCATCCAAAAAGCCTTTCCAACTCCTCATCTAGAGCTTGTTAGAGCGTACGCATGGAAAAGATTCAATGGAAGCTTTACTGGGGTAACTTTGTAGGCCCTCTTGCGTGGAGACGGGCCGTGCCCTTCGTGATGGAAGATCGAAATTGCCCTCTCAGGGCAACCAGTAGAGTGAACGTCATAAACCCAAGAAAAAGCAAAGAAACCAATCCTCTGGGCTTTCGATAAAGCCTACTTTCATCGCTGGAGAGCAAGTGTATATGATAGGAGAGAGGTAGTACTAGGTCATGCTCTGATCGACTTGAAACATTCGACGGAAAGCCGATTTTGGGAGCCGATTTTAGATCGACCAATCATGTAACGGCCCCGGAAGGCAAGCTACGCGTTACGGGCCAGGGTCTAGCCGGCCATGAAGGCCAAAAAGCATTACTTGGCTGCGCGCTGACCCATCAAAATGCCGATCTAAAAAATTCTCAGTCAGGTCTTCAGAAAGTTTTCCTCCAGTCAGAAAGTCGGGTCAACAGAATGGGCCTCTATCCATAAAATCTCATTGTCAAGCATTCCATTGGATTGTATTGGAAAGCTTAACAACAATAAAATCGTATTCAGCTTGTTGTTCCAGAACCTCATTTTTGGAGGGGTTACAGATTCGGGAGTTTCGTCCCCCTCCGGTATCTGTGTTGGCTGAACACCTCTGGTTGCTCGTGGGAGTGGTTGCTTCGGTGCAAAGGAGTTGTACGACAATTAAAAGGGTTGCCAGACTGGTTTAGATCGCTCAATCAGGTCAGTTCGTTTTATGTCGTTCAACTAGTAACAGGAGGGGCTGGACCCTCTCATAGGGGTACAAAACGACCGAATTTTGTACTCCTGGTAGAGGGGAGGGGTCCGACCAGGTCCTGCTCTGCAGGTTTATGTCCAAAATGTGTTTAGGAGTGTTTCCTAGACACATTTTGGATGCAAACCTACAGAGCAGGTCGGACCCCCCCCCTCTACCAGGGGTATAAAAGTCGGTTGTTTTGTACCCCTACGAGAGGGTCCACCCCCCCCTCCCAGTAAAGGAATTGAAAAAATCTTGTTTGCAGAGATGAGCCTTCTTGGTGTATGCAGAAGGCTTTGTACGATGTCTGTAAGTGTTCCTGTGTGGCTACAACCTGGCTATTGTGGTTTCTGAATGACTGACTGGTCTGCCCTCGGTAAGGTATAAAACTGTCATCTCCTTTTGCGTGTGTTATTCACCCCTGCCCCCCTCCTCTGCTCTTTGCAGGTCGTGGGTCTCCTCCAAGAGATGCTTGTTTTGTGTCTCACTCCTTCTTCAACTCCTCCAGAGGTAGGTCTTTGCATTTTCGTTAAGGCCGCAGTCTTCAGACTGTGAAAGGGAGCAGCGCTCCTACGTGCCGAGCCTGTGTTTTTTTCTACCGGCCTGACTGCCTCCGAAATTTTGCCCTTCTTGCTTGTTTGACTGCCCTCCAGATTTTGGCCTTTCTGTCTGGCATTGTCTAGCTAAATACCTTCCCAATTTCAGCCTTTCCGCCCACCCTATTGCCTTCTTAATTTCGGCTTTCGCCGCACTCCCAATTTCGGTCTTCCTGCCTGCCCGATTGCCTTCCTAATTTTGGCCTTCTTACCTGCCTGACTGCCTTCCAGAGTTTTGCATTCCTGCTAAGCTGACTGTTTTCCAATTTCAGCCTTTTTGCCTGCCTGATTGCCCTCCAAATTTCGGTCTTTCTGTCTGCCTCAATGCTTTCCAAATTTTGGCTTTTCTATCTGCCTGACTGACTTCGCCATTTCAGCCTTCCTGCCTGTCTGGTTGCCTTCCTAATTTTGACTTTCCTGCCTCCCTGATTGCCTTCTCTATTTCGGCCTTCCTTCCCGCCTAAGTTTCCTCCTAACGCCTCCTAATTTCAGTCATCCTGCTTGCCCGATGGCCTTCCTAATTTTGTTCTTCCTGCTGGTCTGACTGTCTTTCCAAGTTCGGCCTTCTTGTATGTCTGACTGCCTCCCAGAGTTCGTTCTTTCTGCTCATATGCCTGCTACTATAGGGGGATGACATCAGGGGGGGGAGTCCCAGTCTGCGCGGCTGGCTTGCCAGCCACACGGGACCCCTCCCCGGGCCGCATGGAGCGCGGTCCAGGTTCGTAGAACAAGGAGGGGGCTATACCGTGTAGTAGACTATTAAAGCTAGCCAGAAGGACTCTGGATGAACAATCGCCCCCTTTAGAATGGCAACGACCCCCCCGTCTAGCCTCAACTTCTTTCAACTTCCGAGTTGTGTACCTCTAGCTGTAGACAGGTCTGGTAGCGCTTGGCTTGATGCTCGGCTACACTTGTCCTCTTGATATCGCGAAGACTGAGCTAAGAAAGCATGATTGATTGATTGATTGATGCCAAACCCTAGGTGGAATTAGAACTCCCGGGCGGCGCATACAAGCATGGGTCTGTTCAATTATGCCAGCTGCAAGCTAAGTGGACAACAGTTATTCAAATTTAATCTAATCAATCATTTACTACAATATGGCAAGAAATCATAAAGAAGAGAGAGGGTTGAGAATGCAAGAGCGATGTGATGAACTTGCGAACCCCCAGATCAGAAAAAGAGGTGGATGCAAAGGGTGAGTTACAACGAGTGAAGCGGTCTGATTGAATTAATGCCAACCACTGTAAAAAGCCTTGTTCGGCAGTCCATCGGGAGCAGACAGAGAGCCGATGAATAAAATCATCTACACACCGGCAGCAGGCTTCATAGGTGCAGAGCTTTCTATCAGAATAACCAACAGGCCGCCCACCTTACCCGCCCATCGGGTTATATGTCAGTATGCGCAAAAAAGAAAAGATCGAGCCATCCGTAACCGACAGGGCAGAATGGGGAAGGGCAGAGACGGAAGGAACACCGGAGGATGACTTGCTGCACAGGAGGAAGACAAACATACGGCGGGAGGACGGGAAGTCGCGCTGCAGAAGGGTGAGTCTAGTAAGGAGGGGAAAGTGAGAGGAAGATTGTCCATCATCCTCAGAAGCCTTCATGCATAACGCATACTAGAGAAAATTCTGCTGCCGTGCTGCACGGCCTAGCAGGGCCGTACCGTGCGGAAGCCTTTTTTTGCGGCACGGGGAGGGGCCGTGCTACCGCGCGACGAAGCCGTGCAGCACGGCCCCCCCCCCCCCCCNCCCCATGCTAAAAGCATTTCACCTCCCTATCTGCTAGTACCAGAGCAGAGGATGCAAGAGAGGCGGTCATGCTGCTGTTGGCGCAAAAAAGAATGGAAGAGATGAAGTCAAGCTGCTACTAGGGCAGAAAGTGAAAGAGGCACGGTCCTGCTGCTGTTGGAGCAAAAAATGAGAGAGGTGCAGTCATCATGATAATGATGTTACTGCCCACGCAAACAAGAATAGAAGAGATGAAGTCATGCTGCTGCTGGAGCAGAAAACGAAAGAGGCACAGTCCTACTGCTGACAAAACAGAGGGTGCAAGAGAGGCGGTCATGCTGCTGCTTGCACAAAGAATGGAAGGGGTAAAGTCATGCAGCTGCCAGAGCCAAATTTCAAAGTGAAAGAGATATGGTCCTGCTGTTGCCTAAGGAGATCGAATGAAAGAGATGCGGTCATGCTGATGTCGGAGGAGAGAGTGAAAGTCTGAGGTACATGCAGCTATGCGGCTGCCAGAGCAGAGAGTGACAGAGCTACAGTGATGGTATTGCTACTGGCAGTGCCGGAGCAGAGAATGAAAGAGGATCAAGAGATGTACTACCTGTACAAAAAACTGTGAGAGATGCGTACAGTTATGCTGCTGCCCGCATGAAGAATAATGGAGAAGAGATATGTTGCTTGCACTAGGAGCGCGAGAGATGCAGGGATGCTGCTGCCTGACGGAAGAATAAAACAAGTACCGACGTGCTGTTGCTTGACGGCAAAATGCAAGAGATGTAGTCATGCTGCTATCTGAGCAGAGAGTGAGAGAGATTTACTGAGCAAAGAGAGAAAGGTGCAGTCATGCCACTACCTGAGCATAGAGGGAAAGATGCAGTCGTGCTGCTGCCTACCGGTTGTCCAGTAATTGTAGCTACAAAAAATAAACAAAAAATCATGTGAGTCAGAAACAAAAACTCAAAAGAAACCATGCTAGGAAACCATGTTATTCAACTTATAGCCGGGAGTCCAAAGAAGATCTAAAACAATGAGGGGACGGTGTTGCCCCAGTGAAGATGCGGATAAGTGAGGGGGCGGTGCTCCCCCAAAGAAGATCCGAAATAGTAAGGGGATGGTGCTGTCCCAAAGAAGATGTGGAAGAGCAAGGAGGCGGTGCTCCTCCCAAAAAGAACCAAAATTATAGTGAGGGGACGGTGTTGCCCCAAATAAAATGCAGATAAGCGAGAAGGCGGTGCTCTTCCAAAAGGGATACGAAACAATGAGGGGATGGTGTTGCTCCAGCGAAGATGCGACAAGATATAGAAGAGCAAGGAGGCGGTGCTCCTCCCAAAAAGAACCAAAATTATAGTGAGGGGACGGTGTTGCCCCAAATAAGATGCAGAAGAGCGAGGAGGCAGTGCTCCCCCAAAAGGGATACGAAACAATGAGGGGACGCTGTTGTTCCAGCGAAGATGCGGCAAGATGCGGATGAGCAAGAGGGCGGTGCTCCTCCAAAGAAGATCCGAAACAGTAAGGGGACGGTGTTGTCCCAAAAGAGATGCGGATGAGCGAAGAGGCGGTGCTCTTCCAAAGAAGATCCGAGACAATGAGGGAACGGTGTTGTCCCGAGTCCTAGAAATCTGGCTTAGATGGTCATCAAACCTTCTAGAAAGCGAAAAAAAAAATCTAGAAAAAATGAGGTCTCCAAATAAAAAATATGAATTTTTTACAACAGGTTCAAAAATTTGCTTAAGCCACCCTAGTCGTACGAAGCTTTTTTTGCTTTCATTCAATGCCATATCGTGGGAAATTTACTACAAAAAAAATCAGCTTCTGGCGTGGCCTATTTCTTAAGCTACAATAAATCTAGTATTTGAAAGAATTACTGGACAACCGGTAGGCAGCACTGGGCAGAGAGGTGCAATCAGGCTGCCCGTGAGTAGAGGGTAAGAGGGGTACAGGCATGCTGCTGCTTGACCGAAGAGTGCAAGAGATTCAATATGCTGCTGCCTGGGTCGAGAGCGAGAGAGATTTAGTCGTGCGGTTGCTTGAGCAGAGAAGGGAAGATGCGGTCGTGCTGCTCCTGGGCCGACTCGGAGAGTGAAAGAGATCTAATTTAAGAAAGAGATGCAGTCAGGCTGCTCGTGAGTAAGGAGTGACAGAGATGCAGTCCTGCTGTCGACTGGGTAAGGAATGAAAGAGATGCAGTCGTACTGCTACCAGAGTAGAGAGTGAAAGAGATAAAATCAGGCCTCAGCGGAGAATGAGGGTCAAAGTGGTGTATGCGTACTGCTGCTGAAGCAAAGATTCCCAAAAAATGAAGGAGATGTGGGCATGCTGCTGCCTGAACAGAGAGATGCAGGGTGAGAGAAATATACTCATGCTGAAGCCGGAGCAGGTATTGCCCCACGGAGAGATGCAGGTAATTGGTGCCTGAGCAGATAGTCGGGGCCCCTCAGGAGTATGCAGGCATGCTAGCTGCTACCTGAGCAAAGAATGAAAGAGGTGCCATCATGCTATTACCTGGCAAAGAGTGGAAGAGGTGTAGTCAAACGGCGGCTTGTTTGGAAGGTGACGGAGATTTGGTTATGGTGTTGCCTGGGCGGAGAGTGGGAGAGAGAGGCCTGCTGCTCTCTCAGACTTGGCAAATAGTGAGGGGAAGTGAAGTCCTGATGAGTCAGACTGACCAAGGTGGGAAAGCAACGAAGCCCTCCTCCTGTCTGAGCAGCGGGTCAAAGAAAAGAGCGTCGAGCCATGAGCTGGGGAGAGGCTATGAGCCTACGAACTCAGGGTGGTGCTGCTACGGAGGCCGAAGGCGCAAGGGGATGTAGACTCCCACGGGAGCAATTCAAAAGCCGGGGGATGTCAGACTTTGCATGGGCCATAATGAGTACTGTTGGGCATAGAGAGGAAGGCTTGTGCCTCTCTGACCAATTCTGATGAAAAGGAAGCCAGAGGGCAGGAGAACGGTACTGCCCCAAAGAAGATTAGAAAGACAAGGGGACTGCGCTGTCCCGAAGCCGATCCTAAAGATGGTAACACTGTTTTCAAGGGTGTTTCTCTTAGAGAAGATCAAGAAAGGTGAGAGACTGTGCTCTTCAAAACCGAACCGAAACTAAGAACCGCAATGGAGAGGGGACTGTGATCGAATTCCTCTAAAGAGGACCCGAAAAGGCGAAGGGGCTATGCTCCTCTAAAAAGGAACCAAAAAGGTGAGGAGCTGTGCTGTTTTAAAGAAGAACCGAAAAAGAGAGGGATGGTGCACCCCCACGGAAGGTTCAAAAGGTGAGGGGACTGACACTGTGCTCCTTGAAAGAAGATCCAGAAAGGTGAGAGGACTGTGCTACCCTAAACATGATGCGAAAAGGTGAGGGGACTATGCTCCCTCAAAGAAGATCTGGAATGGTGAGGGGACTGTGCTACCCTAAAGATGAAGCGAAAACTTTAAAGTAAGGGGACTCTGTCGCCCCAAAGATGATGCAAGAATGTGAGAGGACTGTGCTCCCCCCAAGATGATGTGAAAAGTTAGGGGGACTATGCTTCCCCAAAGAAGATCCGGAAAGGTGAGGGGACTGTGCTCCCCTAAAGATGATATGAAAAGGTGAGTGGACTGTGCTCCCGCAAAGATGATGCGAAAAGGTGAGGGGGCTGTGCTCGATCCCCTAACGATAATGCGAAAAGGTGAGGGGACCTAGGAGGGGGCTGTGCCCCTTCAAAGATGATACGAGAAGGTGAGGGGACTGTTCTCCTCTAAAGATGGTGCGAAAAGGTGAGGGGACTGTGCTCCACTGCTCCCCCAAAGATGATACAAGAAGGTGAGGGAACTGTGTTCCCTTAACGATGATATGAAAACTTTAAGGTGAGAGGACTATGCTCTCCTAAAGACGCCTATACAAAGAAGATCTGAAAAGGTGAGGGGACTGTACTCCCCCAAAGGAAAACCGAAAAGGTGAGGGAACTGTGCTCCCCCAAGGACGATACGAAAGGGCGAGGGATATTGCTCCCCCAAAGGCGCTCCAAAAAGGCAAAGGGACGATGATCCCTCACAGAAGATCCGAAACGATGAGGAGGCGGTGCCACTCCAAAGAAGATGTGGATGAGTGAGGGGGCAATGCTCCCCCACAGAAGATCCGAAACAATGAGGGGACGGTGTTGCCCCAACAAAGATGCGAAAGAGCAAGGGGGCGGTCACCGTGCTCCCCCAGAGAAGATCGGAAACGGTGCGGGGACGGTGCAGCCCCAAAGAAGATCCGATTCGGAAAAGGCGAGAGGGCGGTGTTACCCCGAAGAAGATCGGAAAAGGCACGAGGGGACGGTGCGGCCCCAAAGAAGATCCGAAAAGGTGAGGGGACTGTGTTTTCCTGACTAGTCTCCCGACGATGATATGAAAAGGTAAGGGGACTGTGCTCCCCCAAAGGAAAACCAAAAAGGTGAGGGGACTGTGCTCCCCCAAAGAAGATGCGAAAACTTTAAGGTGAAGGGACTGTGCTCCCCTAAAGGAAAACCGAAAAGGTGAGGGGATAGTCACTGTGCATACTCCTCCAAGGATGATGCGAAAGGGCAAGGGACAGTGCTCCCCCAAAGAAGATCGGAAAAGGCGAGGGGATGCTGCTATCTCAAAGGCGCTCCAAAAAGGTAAAGGGACGGTGATCCCCCAAAGAAGATCGGATTCCGAAAACCGTGGAGAGGCAGTGCTGCCCCAAAGAAGATACAGATGAACGAGGGGGTAGTGCTCCCCTAAAGAAGATCCGATACAGTGAAGGGACCATCACGGTGCTGCCCTAAAGAAGATGCGGAAGAGTGAGGGGGCAGTGCTCCCCCAAAGAAGATCTAAAACAATGAGGGGACGGTGTTGCCCCAGTGAAGATGCGGATAAGTGAGGGGGCGGTGCTCCCCCAAAGAAGATCCGAAATAGTAAGGGGATGGTGCTGTCCCA
>JAHBMJ010000493.1:24929-46123 GCA_018398765.1 Chromera velia | reverse complement strand
CCCCCCCCCCCCCCCCCCCCCACACACACACACCGACCGACGGGACGGGTCATGCAGAAAAAAACCCACGCTCTCAGCAGCCAGTCCCCATTCCCTTTTGATAAGTGGAATGGAAGAAACGATGGGCCGGGGGGGAGGGGGAAATGGAGGAAGGAACAAATGAAGAGGGACAAACAGCAAGGAGCCTTTGTCTGCATACACACAAACCAGTCGATTGATTTATCAATGAATTGAGCAAACAGTCACATCATGCGAAAGACCTCCTCGCTTTGACCCTTCGGTCTGTTCTGGTCCCGTGCTTGCGCTAGTGCACGTCATTCTCTCTCTCTCTCTCTATGTGTGTGTGTGTGAGTGTGTAAGTGAGAGAAAGAGTGCGTAGGTCTCTCCCTGGAGAAAATCTCGATGCACTGCCCATCCTTCTTCCAACATCCGAAACAAGAAGACACGGGGAGGGAGGGAGGGAGGGAGGGAGGCATCGAGTTGCTCTTGCACGACTGAAACGTTCGGTGCGTTTTCTTCCTTCCCTCCCTTCCGCCTTTCTGTCTTGAATGCTTTCTTAGCGTCTCATAGGATCGATCGAACCTTTCCTCCCTCCCTCCCTCCCTCCTTGCTCTCTTTTCTTTTCATTTAGCTTTTCTAATTCTTGACACGCACAGACAGACAGACAGACAGACAGACAGACAGAGAAATGAAGTTAAAGTGAACAGGATGAAAAAAGAGAGGCTTAGTTGCGATAGACCTCTTGCTGACTCATTCTACTTAATTTATCTCATCTTCTCCTCCCTATCTTTTCTTTCTTTCTTTCTTTCTTTCTTTATTTCTCTCTTCCTTTCTCATCGGGAGAAACACCTCGTGCCCACCTTTCTCTTTTCCCCCAACCCTTCCTTTTTCCTTCCCAGCAACTTTGCATCTCCGTGGCCCGGTCAGACAGAGAGAACGTGTAGGGTGCAGGTCGAGTAGCGGAGGGCCTCCTTTTTGAGAGATCTGCCTCTACTACGGGCTCCGTGCAACGCCGTCACCACGCCTTTCCCCCGACAGACAGGCAGACCACGCGAACGTTTTTAGTTCCATTCCCGTTCGCGATCTGCCAATGAACGGTCGGCTCTACTGCTCTGCTGGCCTCTTTTTTTCCTGTCCCTTCCACCTGTTTTTCTCTCTCGCTTTCTTTCTCAGACAGAAAGAAGAAAGAGGGTCGAAAGGCAGACGGACGAACAGTAAAAGGCTCAGACAGACAAGCAGGCTTCCACGCCCATTCACGAGAGCAAGAAGACTGGAAAGATGGACGTTGCGCGCCGCGCTTCCCTTCTTTCCCATCGTTTCTATTTGGGAGTCAGCGGATCACTCCCGCAGTCCCTCTTTTCTTTCTTGCTGTTCCTGCTGTAACTCTTCGGTCACCGGAGTCTCGGTAGACTATTTATGAGTCATTCAATTGTCAGCCAGTCAGTCAGACAGTCAGTCAAGCATCACACGGACAGCACTGAAGGCCTCCCACACACAGACATACATTGAAAGAGACAGACACGTGAAAGCACGCGCCATAAAGAAAGGAGATGAGGGGGCAATTGAGGAGGGAAAAGATCAGAGGGGATGCTTCAAAGACTGAAATGAAGCCTTTTGATTGAATTAATTTGTTCGACGCAAGACCACAAATTCATGCACGAAATTCGACATACGTAGAAGAAAGAACAGGCAGAAACAGCGAAGGAAAGAACCAGCAACCAGCGAGGCAATAGACAAGGAACATTCACTGGAAAGAAGTTAGGACAAGAAACGGTCATTGTAAAGGAAGAAGAGAAAAGGCTGCGATCTCACTTTCTGTCCTCCTTTTCACTCCCTGTCGTTCTACTTAGATACGCAAAAACACGCACGTGCACCAAGACAAAGGCAGCGAAAAAGCAGCACAAAAAAAACAAACACAAGCTTACATGGAGGAACACATTAGACGAAAAGCAACGGGCACGATACACGACGGGAACAAAAAAGGACCACGAAGAAACACACACACTCACCTACACAGACAGAACAGACACGAAACAACAAAAACCGACTACAAGTCACTTTTGGATGAACCATTTCAGTTGTGTGTGCTTCTTTCTTCTGTGGAAGGCGGGAGGAACACAAACATGATTTCTTATTTGAAGCATCAAGAAGTCGTTCGAGACACACGGCTTCCTCTCTTCATTTCGCCTCCGCCCATCTCCTTTCTCTCAACCCCCTGTGAGCAGTGGGAGATAGGTGAAGGCTTTATGGTCCCTTTTTCGAATTGGATGATCGCTTGCTGCTGTCGAATATACCCCCCCCTCCCCCTCCTTCTGCCCCTTGCATTATAATAATTCTATCTCTTGTCCTTTTCAGCAAAAAAATAAGTCAGACTCCAGCGGCTGCCTGCCTGTTGTCTACAGGCGCGGCAAAAAGACCAGATAGATAGTAAAGCAGGTGGGCGGAGACAAACACTTACACAGAAGAGAAAAAAACACCTGGTTGAGAAAAAACCCTGCATGCATGCGGCTTTCTTGCTTCCTTCCTTTCTTTTCTGCTTGGATGGACGACGGTAAAGATAGTTCTTCCTTCTCACCTCCTTCCTTGTGTTCTCAGGGACTCAGTCGAGACGATCAGACAAAAACCGCCTTCGCGGTTCGATTATTTCTGATGCTTCCCCCCTCTCTTTCTGTCAAATGACAAGACAAAGAGCTAGAACGAAAATTGAAACAGAAAGAGCGAATGAGAGAGAGACCTCACCCATGCATGCAACAACCAACCCAAAAAAAGACCGTCCGTGAACCAACGAAAGCACCCGGCCGCCCTCTGCATGCAGAGTCTCTCTCTTAGACAACTCAGTAGAGAAAAAAGCCGCCCACCTGATCTGACCAATTAAAGCATCACTTGTTCACAGACCTTTCATCTTAGTATCCTGACCGGTGAATCCTCTTGAATGGAATGCTACGAAACAGGTAGTCAAAAAGACAGCTGAGCATGGACATACAAACACACAGACGGAGACAGAGACGAAGGGGCAGATCGACCCTCAGACTGACACAAAGACAGAAAATTGTTTTTCCTCTTTTCAGAAGGGAAGAAAGAAAGAGAGGGAAACGGAAGGGAGGGCAAAAAAAAGGAAAACAAAAAAGTCAGTCGATGAAAAAGGGTCGAGAACTAAGGAGGGGCACCAACGCGCACACAACACGCAAACGTACTGACTCAGAGCTCTTCAGCTGGTCCGCAGGTCATCTGCCGATCTTGCTTTCTTTTCGTGTCTCTCTCTCACTCGTTTCTGTGTCCCCTTTTTCCCGAGATAGGAGGACCAAGACACGCCCATGGCAGGGTGAAAGAGTGATGAGAAAGAAACCCAACGAAAGATTGAAGAAAAAAAAGGAGTTACGAAAGGAGAAACACAGGTGGATGCACAGACAGACGGCGACACTCACAAGAGACAAAGAGAGGTGATCGGAACAGCAAGGACCAGAACTGTGCGTTCTCCCCTTTCCGTTGCTGTCAGATTCCCCTCTCTCAAACCAGAGAAACATACAACAAGGAAGAGGATGAAGAACGAAAGATGAGATAGATGAAAGGACACCGTCCAGATGGAAGGGGATGAAGAAAGAATGATGAGGGGGGTGAAAGGGGGAGGAAGGAAATGAAGGAGAGGGAAGAAGGAAGACGGACAAACTTGTAAACACCAGACAGACAGACAAACAGACACAGACGGGATCTGACTGCCCGTCTGCCTGCTCGAGTACCACACGAGGACGAATTGTTGATATGCACCGGATTCAGACAGGAGGGAAATTACGGATGCGAATACCCCTTCCCCCCCCCCTTTCCCTTTTCCGCCTTGACAAACAGTCTCTCTCTCTCTCTCTCTCTCTCTCTCTCTCTCTCTCTCCTCATTATTTCCGTTCTTGGTCAAACGTTCTCTCTTTCACGGAATTCTTCTTCCTTCCTCCTCATCTCAATCATCCAGTTGAAGTCCGACCAGTTTGAGAGACTTGGCAGGCGAGTCAACACACACCGAAGTGTTGTTGACGTCCTGTCTGACGGACTTGAGGAATTTGATGAGGTCACTGCCGCCTGTGCCGACCACAGGCTCTTCGGGAGCACTCAAGGCACTCACCGCACTCGAGTCGCGTGCTGGAAGTGCGAGGTGATGATCCTCTTCTCCCTCTTCCTCTTCTTGGTTCTCTTCTTCCATCTCTTTCTCTTCCTTCTCTGCTTGCTCTCGCTCTTTCTTCTCTTCCTCCTTTTCCTTCTTCTCCCTCTCTTCCTGTTTTGCCATCGCGACGATATACCGATATGCAAGACCCATATGGGCCGACCTCAAATTGCCCAACGAGGTCAGGGTCTCGTTGTAACAGTCCACAAGCTCGGTCAGCTCATGGCACTCGGCACTCTCGGGCGAAAGGCGCGGGATAGCTTTCGCCCCTTTCTCGACACACGCTCTGACTGCCTGACCAAGAGGCACAGAGTCATCGAGAAATTGCCGAAACCCTCTGGGCATATAGTCCCTCATCTCAGATAAAAAGTGACGAGGCGCAGGCGGGGGAGGTTCCTCACCCCACTCAGAGTCTTGCCCATCCTCTTCCTCCCCGTCTTCCCTCCCTTGGCCTTGCTGCCCCCCTTCCACCCCATCGCCCGGCTTCCGCGTGGTCAACGCGGTGGTCTCACTGCGAATATCGTTGGAATTCAACGCTCGCCCCTCTGGTTCCCCGCTCTCACTCACAGGGAGCGTTCCCCTCTTCACAACCACAACCTGACCACTGGACGCGGCGTCCTGATTGGTGCCATGGCGAACAGAGAGCAAAACATCGAACAGCTGAATCAGTGCACTTTGCCCCGCACTCGCCCCTCGACACTCCACTTTGAGGTACTCCCCATCCCCCCCCTCGGAGGAACTGACACCTTCCAGAATTAAACCACCAGATGGAAAATGCCCCGACGAGGCATCCCACCCTCTGAAAAAGAAACGATGCACTTTATAGAAGTGCTCAGGTTCGCACCGCTCGTACATCCTTTTGATATGCGATGTGACCCCTTCAACCACCTGTTTCAATACTTTCAACAGCTCTACGCACTCAGACGGCTGCAGATCCATCGGGTGCTCTGCACAGTTTTTCCAATCGATCTCTTGCTCTAGACATTCAACCACATCCTCCCCACCACCGTCCATCGACAGTTCGTTGAAGGGCTCAACAGGCGACCTCACGACATCGTACATTTTGCACAAGAGGGGGGCGGAGAGGCCGTGCGCTGCCGCACTGATCAAATGGAACCACTCCTCTGACGAGTGCCCTGTGAAGCTGAGCAGGTTCCTGCAGGCAAACAGGCAAGCACGCCGGCAGGAAGGTTGAATAGAACAAAAGGACGAAATGTACTCTCATGTTTGTGGTTTCCCTTCACACACCACACGAGGAAAGAAAAACAGGAAAAACAGGGACAGAGGAAGGAAAGAAACAAAAGAGACACAAGCCAACCCACCTCATATTCTCCAGAGAGGGAGGTTGAGAGGGGTCCTTCAGAGTCCAGTTCCACAAGTCAAGGGCAGCGTGGGTGACCACACAGGGCATACCCAACTCACGACAAATCGTGTACCTGCATGAACAACCAAGTTAGTAGGCAGAATCAATCATGCGAAGAACGACAATCTGTGTGCACTACCGCATGCAATCAATCGGAGGAGAAGGAAGAGCAGTCGACGCACTCATTTCGATGCGTCCTTGCGTGCGTCAATCTGTGGGCACTACCCTATGCAATCAATCGGAGGAGAAGGAAGAGCAAAACATGCATGGCCTTGCTGCTGTTGACTTTGCCACCATCAACGGACATCATTGAAAAACAAAACGAGATGAGACGAGGATGACAAACGAGGCAAGAGAAACGCTGACGAACGTATACGCCGACGTAAAACAGCACGTATGTCTGTCAAATTCACGATCCTATTTGCTGACGGACTCACCAGGGTCTGGCGACAGGCTCGGGCATGATTTCAGGCACAGAGCCGCTTTCAGGATCGTCTCCCCAAACATAAGCGTGAGCAAGGACACTCAGGAGAACGTAGGCCCTCCTTTTGGCGGCCACGTTCATTTCCGGCAAGTGCTTCTCGAGGTCAATCAAGGGGAGGGCCTCAACCTGTTTGCGGAAAATCGAAATCCCTCCCTGCATAGAGAAAGATCAGAGAGGTGTGTGTGTATCGATCAGCGGTCTCTCTCGAGGTTCTGCATTTTCCCTTTCTCTGCACATGCCTGCCTACCTAAGGCTGGATTTTCACTCTCCATTTGTCTGTCAAACAGCTGCTGTCTTGCAGAGAAGTCAAGCGCCAAACCTCTCTTCTCAATTCATTTGACGATTAACCAACCTTCAATTTCTCGGGGAGGTTTTCTGCCAGTCTCTCCCACGGAGCTGCGAACTGGTGGTTCGCCGCAAATCCTTCTTCCCTCGTCCTTTCGTCTGCCTTTGTACTGTCAGAGCTAACATCCCTCTCCTTCTCCTTCGCTTCAAGGGGGATGAGTGAGGTGCAGGCGGAGGGGAAGGGAATAAAGCCATTGGTCCTGGAGAGACCGTAAAACTCAAGCGGCTTAAAGAAAACCATATTGTTGAAAGACGTTCGGAACACCTGTGACCTTCAGGACGGGAGTAAAGGAGTGCAAGTACAAAGATAAAAATGCAGACCAATTAGGCGGTGCAGAAAATTTCAGACGTTCTCGATCTTGATTCCTTCATATATGCCACCGACAAAGGAAGTCAGAAAGTGGAAGCACGATTTGAGGCTTTTTGCAACTCATACAGACCGAAAGCGCTTTCAACTTGCTGAATTCTCATCTCGGACTGCCGGCCAGTGGTCACAACTCAGTTGGACTCGAAGCGATCTCTTGGAGTGTTCAAAGAGTGATTGTGTGGAGGCAGAAAAGAGACGACTTGACCCAATATTGAAATGTTGAGGTGAAAGAATCTGCCTTCCGCGCGGCGTAAGAATCTTTCATGCGTGACGGAAAATTCGGAAATT
The DNA here is from genome assembly GCA_018398765.1 of Chromera velia. NCBI lineage: Eukaryota > Chromeraceae > Chromera > Chromera velia. The sequence continues at coordinate 39,126 of JAHBMJ010000493.1, read as the reverse complement.
TGGGGGACGCGAAAAAAAGTTCTTGCAAGACGTTCGGTTACGGTCCCCAGATATTGGCGCGGCCTGTAAGAAGTTTTCGCGGAATCCCCTCTTGAGAGCACTCCGTGCGAGGAACTTGTGGGGCATGATCATGATAAGCCCGGGCCGGGGATTAAGCCGCCCGCCCGCCTCGGCATATGAATATACGCAGGCGCACGCAGGCGGGCCACACCTGGCCGGCGCCCCTTTCAATCTTAATGGGCTTAAACTAGAATCTACTAGAATCGTTATACTAGATCTTAAATTTTTTATTGTAGTTTAAATACTACTAGTTTTTATCCATGATCGATGATGATAATCATGATTATAGATAATTATTTAGGCTCCCCACCTGTTGTATGGTGCAGGTCTGGCAAAAGGACAGTACAACATAGACTCATACATTGCATAATAACCTATAATTTCAAACCTATAATAACCTATATAGACCGATCTGACAATAATAATTATGATTATGATGATGATTGAGCTAGGGTTAAATCTAGTTAAATCCTAGACTCAGCGACGTCAAACGATTCTCTGTGTCTTCTTATAACCAATTTAAACCAATTCAGCACTTTACATAATGTTTCTTTTACGTATTTTTACGTACTTTTACGTTTAGTCACCTTCTTTAGCCCTGCTAAGCTATCCTAAGCCCTCCATCTGAGTATCTTTCTAAAGCGGGAAGGTATAACACCAAATATAACAAGTTTAATTTATAGTTGATGAATGTTAATGAAGTAGTTAAAAATAGAAAAAGAATCACTAGACTTACAGAAAAAAATATATGACATTTTAATTAGTAATTGCAATACTAGTTGCAATATAAAACAGATGCTACAGTATTGTATATGAAGACCCGTTTGCAGTGGTATAAAATGGTAAAAAACTGCAGTCTGTGCATAAAACCGTTTCATGGATGGTTAACCCCGTCCTTCTTTTGAAAGTCACTATTTCGTGGATAGATTTTTTTTTTTTTTCTTAATTCTGATCGTGACCATCTCCCTCTCTTCCTTTTTTAGATTGGTACTCGACCCTTTCAACTCTTCTTCGGTTCTTGAAACTTTTTCCTCAAACGGCTCCTATGCTTTAATTGTTGTCTCTGCCTACTTTCTTGGATGCTCAGCCAGCCTGCTTCTTCATTGTCTTCTCCTATCCGAACTTTTCCGATCTTCACCAATCTCTTTGAGGTGAGTGCAGAAAGGCGGGTTGACAGGCAGGCAGGCGGTCGATCTGAACGCACAGGCAGGCGTTATTTGACCTCTGCATGCCTCTTCAACCCCCCATGCCATTACTTCACATCGACTTGTACTCTCGGTCCGTCGAGGATCGTTCTTGTTTTTTCCTCACGAGACTTGTGCGAAGCCCTGGGCCTGTCTCTCTCTCTCTTTCTCCCTCCCTCCCTCTCTCTCTCTCTCTCTCTCTCTCTCTTTTGTCGATCGCGTGCATGGCCGGTTTCCACTTTCCTTTCCTTTGAGGAGGAAAGTCTCGATCGATCGATCTAAGGGGCTTGCTGTCTGTCTCGATTACGGGAGGGGAGCGAGGAGAACCAAACAATCCAAACTTGGCAGTTGTTCTCTACACCGACAATGGTGGAGGAAGAAGAAGAAGAGAGAAAATACTTGAGAGCACAGAGAGAGAAAAGAGGAAATAAAATCCAACCAAACAGGAGAGCACGGGGGAAGGAAGGAAGACAGTCCGTTCATTCATTCATTCGCGCAATCCACGTATGCAAATTAGTGGGTGAGTGAATGGAAGCTGGGCGCTTCTCTGGGTTATTCACAAGAGCAAAGAGGTTGGTTGCGATGGAAAGTTGAAGGAAGACATGTAGATGAGAGAATGCAATGCACTCTAATGAAAAAGGAGGCATGGCAAAATGAACGACAGCACTCACCAAAATAAATTTCTCTTCAAAGTTCGTGAAAAGAGGAAAAGAAGAAGGGGTGCATGGGACAGGGAATGTAGGGGAGGTCTCCTTCCGCTTCCCTCAAGTGAAGCGAAACGAAGTGTTTGCATGGTTCATTGATCCAGAGTTCTTCTTCTTCATGGCAGACGCGCAGACGGTTATTCTCTCTCCCTTTCTTCTCCCCCCCCTTCCCGTTCGTGTCTCTTCCCCTCACCCTAGCTCTATCTATCGCCTCCTTGCAGTTGCCATGGCTGCACATGCCCTGCTAGTCTCAACCCTGATGTTCCTTGTGCCCATCACCACAGAGCGGCTCGGATTGGCTAGGTCCATCTGTCTGGGGTCACGCCAGGAGGAGCGCTCCTCGGAGAATCGGGCGGTCCTGGCTGCCTCCCTCTCGGCCCTAGTTTTGGGTCTAGGGAATCCCTGGTGCATGTACTCAGGGAAGGGCATGAAGCAGCCTGTCTGCCCGGCCTTCGACGGGTTAGTGGGGAGGAACACTCTGTCGTGTCTGGCGGGTTGTGTGTACATCCTGGTGGAATGAGGCTGGGGTAGGCAGTCTCCTTCTTGGCATTCGAGGTGGAAGAGCTCCGAGTCCCTCCAGAGGGCTCCCCCCGTTCTGTTTTGAGTGGCCCTGAAGGGGGGGCGGTGGCCCATCTTGTCCTGACTCATCAGCCTCTCGTTCCTTCAGGCACACGCAAACGAGGGAAAAGAAGGGAGAGGGGAGGGGAGACGAAAGAAAAAGAATATCAGATTCACGCCAAGCTTCCTGTCAGGTCTCCGCCTCCAGACAATTGAAGGGTACACGGGTTGAATCAAAGCAAAAAAGGAAAATGAAGCGTGTGAGAGAAGACAAAACAGAGAGAAGCGGAAGAGAAGTGCTAGCCTTCTAGCGCATGGTAGAAGTGCAATTCAGTTGGCAGGTAGACAGGGTTTACCTTCGAGTTTCCTTCCAACCGTCGAATGGAGACTCCATGTATGCAGGCAATGGGCCCAAGAGGACGTCAGTTGCCCAGTGCCCCTTCCCTCCCTTCTTCGGCGGTGCAGTCCAGACACCTCTGATGGGCACTCTCTGCTTATGATACTCACACAGAGCCTTCTTATCGATGTGCATACCCTCAGGAGTGTAGGGATAACCCGTTTTGTTGACAGGGTACGGAACGGTCCCCGAGGGTTTGAACACAGCCTCATCTCCCCCCCGTCCTTTCCTTCTGTTCGAGTCTTTGTAGGGATCTCCCACGTGCAGAGACGGCAAGTAGGAGAAATAGACCTCGGGGGTCCTTCCTTTCTTAACCTCTGTGGTGAGGAAGTTGACTGGCTGCAGCCTCTCGTGCTGGGGGTGGAAGGTCGACTTCGGGGCTTTGGAGTCGTCACACACAGCCAGGGGGTGCATGAACCCGATGTAACCGTGGCGTTGGGTTCCGCCTGCAGGCAGAAGGAAGGGAAGAAAGAAGGAAGGAAAGGACGGAGGGTGTCAGCAAGAAGATAAAGGCGATTTGATGCTGTGTCTCCAGCACGAAGGTCCAAAGGTCAAACGAAGTTTAGTGGTCATGAAAGGCATTGGGAAAGAGAGACCGAAGGAAAACATCCCCACCTCAAACATGCAGTCAAGGGACTGTTTTCTGTTGGACTCCCTTCTTTTTTCTTTTTTGGTCTCCATGTGGCACGCTTCTTCTTTTCCGCATTCTGGGTCCGTTTTCTGTGTATCTGCCATTGCTCCGTTCTTTGTTATTCGGTCTCCCTCATGTGTACGTGCTCGGGTGCGTACGTGCGTGCGTGCGTGCGTGCGTGTGTGTGTGTGTGTGTGTGTGTGTGTGTGTGTGTCCTCATTCTTTGTGGTTAGGTGTCATTTTTGGTGTGTCTGGCGCACGCATGCTTTCTCTCTTCTTTTTTGTTGCCGGCCCGCTCCTCACTGACTCTCTGCGAGGGACTCTGCCAAAAGACGCTCCTGCAGCTCCCTCCTGTACTCTGGTGGCATTCCAGTCGGCATCTTGTCTGGATTCTCTTAACTTGCTATCTCGACCTTCTTTTTTTTTGTTCTTGAGTTCAGACTGCGATATGCCGTTTCGTGTCGATTGACTTTCTCCTTCTTTGCCGTTCGCACTCTCCCGTGTGTGTGTCCCGATCGAACAGTGCCGAAAGGTCCTGGGATGGAACTCTACGGGTTTATGTGCAGGTGCTTTTCCTGTATATATATATGGGTGCTTTTAAGAGAGACGAGAGACTTTCTGTTTTTTGACAGCGAATTTGATTGAGCCTCGAACCCTTTCTGCGGTGTACAGGGCGCTGCGTCTGCGATTGAAAGAAGAACCGATCTGATCGTGCGAGGGAAGAATGATCACTTCACGACTTCGACCTTTTCTCCCTCCACCAGCTGCTGAACAAGATTTCACGGAGAAACCTGGAGCAAATAACAGTCACAACCGTTATCTTGCCACACGTCTTCTAAGCGGATCTTCCTCGTTAGAGGCCTGCAAGAAGGGAATCCGTTCAGCAGAGATGATGCTCGGATTCAGGTGTAAAAACAGGCGTGCAGCTCTAGCTATATTAATGCTCTAGCTATATATTAATATAGCTAGCCGCAGAGGTGCATGGATCCAAAAGAACATGCACCATGCATGCATGCATATACATCGATCGTGCATGCCACGTACTGCATATATATATGCATGGACGATCGATTCATGCAAATTATAATATTGATTAATGCACGAAAATTCGCGAAAATTGGGACGCGTACGGAAAAAAACAAAAAACATGCGCTCGCACAGAAGAAGTGCGCAGAAAGTCCTTGCCCGCCATCCCGCACTGACAATTAATAATTAACCGGCCGACCGATTTGTGCGTGCGTCGATCGCTGATGCTTCCATTCGTAACGTCTCGCAGCATGCAAGGGCTTTCAAACGAACGCGTGGGTTCGACTTGGTTCACCATGGGTCGACTTCATCGAAGAGCTTTGAAGTATCTCAGCCTTCCTCCATGCAAAACTTCGTTCTTCTGGGCACAGAAAGGACGAGTCAATTCCGTGAAGTCCCCTGAACCGAAGGGAGACAGATCAACCTGAAAAGCAGTTTGCCGTCTCCTTTTTTGTCTTTCGTCATGCGTCCAGCCCTGGTATTCTCTCTGGCCCGCCGGGTCTCCCTCCCGGTCAGACCCGGGTGTGTGAGTGGATTGGCACGGCCTGCGAGCAGCAGCCGTCAGTCGTTTCGCTTCTTTTCCTCTGCGGAGTCATCCGCGACTCCTGGAGACGAGAAACCTGAGAAGCCTGCTCAAGCAGAGGCTGCCAAAGAAGAAACCCCAGCCTCCAGTGGTGGTAAAGAGAAGGAGACTGAAGCAGCCGAGGTCTCTTTTGAGAAACTGAAAGAGTGTGAGAAGAAGTACCAAGATGCGTCTGCAAAGGTGAAGGAGATGCAGGACAAACTCTTGAGGACACTGGCAGAGATGGAGAATCTCAGGACGAGACACAGGACAGATGTCAGTCAGTCCTACACGCATAACCAGGAAGAAAGACCCAGGAACGCACAGTCACTCAATGCAGATTTTCTTTACCGCACTGCTCCGCTTCTTCTTTGACTCCTTGTCTGCCTTTCCCGTCTCCTTTCTTGTTTTGTGAGGGAGCGAATGGCGCGAGGGGGAAGGCAAGCACACAGTATGCGGGGTCTGAATCATATCCGATGCGCCATCTTCTCTGACTACCTTCCTGTTCGTGTAGCTGGAAAAGTTCAACAAGAGTGCAGGGGCACGTCTGTTTCTGTACATACATGTGGGTCTTCATCCAAGGCTTTCTTATCTCGAAGCTTGATCCCGAATCAGTGCGCATTTCCTGTCTTATCTCTGTATGCTCGATTGTATGTTAGCGTGCCGCATATTTCTCCCTGCAGCTTGACAATTCCAACAAGTACGCAGTGGCCAAATTTGCTTCAAGCATGGTGGAAGTAGCAGACACATTGGAGCTTGCATCGAAGTCGATTGAGGCTGAACGCCTGGTCAGAACATGAACAAGCATCAGATGCACACATGTGCACACGCATCCGCACGTGTGCGCGCGCGTGCGTGCGAGCGAGAGAGCGAGAGAAAGAGAAGAGAAGAGAGAGAAAAAGAGAATGAACGAGATGAGACTTTGTCAGCATGCGTTAGGAAAGGCAAGGAAAGACACTTCAGGTTCGAAGAGAATGCAAATCGGAATTTCCTTCTCCTTCTTCTGCAGGGCTCTCTCTTTCCTGCCTGCATACATGCACCCTCGGTCTCTTTCGTTATTCCTTCCCTTCTCCCTTTCTGGCAGTCCACAGCCACCGCATTGCTCGCTCCTTTGGTAGAGTGTGCCATGGGGACGAAAGAAGGGTTTTTTCTCTCTGTCGTCTCGTCTTCCTCTGTATCTTCTTCCTGGCTGATTGCAGGAGGAGGACACCCCCTTGAAGACCATTGCTGAGGGTGTGAAGATGACGGAGACCATTTTGTTGAAGGCCTTTGAGAATCATGGAATCGTCAAGGATCAACCGGTGAGGAAGGAAGGGGGGGGGGAGGGGGGAGTGAGGAGCGAAGAGTAGAAGCCTGGAGAAGCACACGAAGATAGAGGAACAAAAAGAGCCCGTTGGAAAAGCACACAGGGGAGAAGAAATAATTGCTTCAGGCGCAAAGAGGGAGTCCATGCACACCTAGCTAGTTTTATGGTCGCTTCATTCATTCATTCATTCACTGATTAATTGAATCATTTACTTTTCCTTCTTCGTGAAGGTCTCCGTCTCCTATCTACCCCCCATCCTGTCGTCATTTCCTTTCCCCCTCCTGATGTTTGTTTATTGGCACTTGTGAGCCTAAGTGTACTCGTTTTTTCTTCCACACACACTGACTGGCTGCTTCGCTGTCTGTCTGCAGGAGGGCAACCTGTTCGACCCATCATTCCATGAGGCAATGTTCCAGATGGAGGATAAAAGCAAGGTCGGTGCGTGTAGTCAGGGAGGAGGAGAGAACGACGCACTCACGTCTCTAGGAGACACAGTTTTCTTGAGCCTTCCATCAATTAATTGTTTGGAAGCGGACATGTCGATGTGAGGCCACACATCTGGAGGATAAGATGATCGCCTTCAGTCGGAAAAGCGGGCTCTGACACGCGCCCCTTCCCCCTCTGTTCCCTGGAATTTTTTTCTGCCTCCTTTCTTTTTGAGCCTCCCCTCACTGTAGGAAAGCAGGAAAGAGGGTCTGGAGAAAAAATAACCGGCTAATGCATTGAGCTCCATTTCTCTTTTCCTCAGCCCCTCCTCCACCCCATCCTCCAGTATCACTTTGTGGCTTTGAATTTCCCTTCCCCATGTCCCTCCCCTTAATTCGGCCAAGCAGGTGAGGGGCACAATCTTCCAGGTGATGCAGCCGGGGTACCGGATTCACGAGCGGGTCCTCAGAGCTGCAAAGGTCGGGACGACCACCGGGGGGCCTGCACCGCCCCCTCCACCTCCAAAGGAGAAGGAAGGGAAGTGAAGTGAAGTCAATTTGGGGGGGTGTCGGGAGATTCCCTGGTCTGCTGATTTGAATTGCATTAGCAACTAGTTCACACTTCATTGAACAACGCAGGCGGGCGGACCGCGATCGTGACATGCGCGTGACGCCAGAGCACACAAGAAGGCACTCAGAAGGCACTTAGAAAGGTGATTGACAGAACGCGAAACAGCAAACAGCAAGTTTTCGTGTCAGCAACCTTGAAGAGCCAAAGCGCCGCTCCGTGGCTCCGTCGTCTTAAATTGATACACTTCGACTAAGAATCAACTTAGTCGTAGAGTTAAGCAGTGTTCCTCCCTACCTTCCTTTAAATTAAGGCTCCAACTTAATCAATTTGGAGAACAGAATGTAAAAAATATTAAAAAAGAAGCTTATAGAGAATTTCTAGGTAAAACTTTCAGTGAAACTTAATTAATGTTGTTTTTTCAAAAAGAGAAATCTAGTGAAATTTAAAAATCATAACATAATAATTTTTATAAGCTGTGTTTAGACTTATTTGTACTCTAGAGGCCACAGCCGACTACGGCCGACTTTGAGAGCCAGCAAGCGGTTTGAGGGCTAGGCTTCGGCTTACTTCGGCTTTAAAAGAAAAAGATAGGCTATCGGAGCAGATATTTTTTTTCGTTCTTTTTATTTCTTTTTTATTTTATTTTTTAAGCCTGAACAACATTTAACAACAGTTGTGTAACACATGAACAATACTTGTGCAACACTTGAACAACAGTTGTTTGATTAGAAAAAAAAAATAAAGAGGTTTTAGGGATTTTTTTTTTTTGTTTAGCGGACACCTATAGTTTGAAGGTCTTGAGAGCCTGCAATGAGGGGGAGGGGGAAACGGAGAGAGAAAGGCGGGAGAGGAGGGAGGGGTCCCAAGGGGTCCCCCACTCCACCCCCCGCTACGCTTTCCAGGGTCACGCATGCATGGTGACTCTCGGCCGCGTGTGTTTGTTCGCGGCGCGCCGATAGCTTTTCGAATTCAGAGCGGATGTCGGAACAGCGACGGACCTTGAGTTTTCATTGTGAATGTCATCACCTCGTGTGCGTGTGTGTGGTAGACGACAGATTCACTCTAAGTGCATGTATATCTTCTGCCCTCACAGTCTGATATCCCGCTGAACTGAAGAGACGCCGTTTGGCTCATCGCGTCTCTTAATTGTTCGTGCAGCCGTCTCTTCAAGGTTTGCTTCTGTGTTCACGGTCGACGCTCGCTCGCACCACCTGAGATGTCTGATGTGCTTTCAGAAATCAAAACTTGCCACGAGAAAATCGTCGGCACGATGGGCAGAGTGGAAGCGCTGAAGGAAGTGCGTAGCTTCACGTATTCACTCGAGCATCCCTCCTTTAATTTTGATCACCAGAAGGGAGAGGTGTTTGTCCCCAAGGTCATAGAGCACTTCAGTGTGGAGGACGTCTTCACTTTTCTCTCTCACTGGCAGTTCCCCGACACCCTGAGCAAGGACTTCCCAGAATTTCTGGAGACGCTCAACAGAACCGTCTCCTCTTGGGAAGAGGTCAAAAAAAACATCACTGACGACACCAAGAGAATTAATTGCCCTCAGTCTCGCCGACCACAACAACGGAAGATCGGCTGAGCTGCTCAAAGAGGAGCTTGCCAAGTGCCTCCATAATCTGAAGACCATCTCGACATCCCTGTATGCCCTTGAAGAGGAGGCGGTGGGGGCAGAGGAGGCGGTGGGGGCAGAGTCCCGTCTCGCAGAGGTAAAAGAGAAGATCGCACAGCAGGCGCAGGCGTTCAACAAGTGCGCCACTGAGTGCGGAATCCGCCCAGCTTCCCGCCCTCATTCTTTTGCAGACAGTGTTCTTGTGTCTAGGGAGGGAAACCGTCTCCTAACCTCCTGGTACCCCGGGAAGTGGAAGTTGATTTTCAGGGGAACGAGAGACGGCATGAGTGCAAGGGCCTTCCACTCCAAGTGCGACGGGAAGGGCCCCACTGTCACAGTCGTTAGGTGTGGGGCGAACATATTTGGGGGGCACACAAGTGTCTCGTGGGCGAGCAGCGGAGACCATATGAGGGACGACTCTGCCTCGGTCTTCCTTCTCAGGAGCGCCCAGGGCATTCAGCCTGCGCGTTTTCCTGTAGAAGAGCAGAAAAGGCCTAAGGCAGTTTATCACAGAATCGATTATGGACCTGGTTTCACAGGTGACATCTACGCCTTCAAAGGTGGTAGCACCAACTGCTCCAGTAATTTTGGATACGCCTACCAGAGACCCGCGGGACTTGAATTCTCTTCACTTACAGGGGGGGAGCAGATGGAGGTTCCCATGACCGAGATCGAGGTATTCGCGTTGGGGGAAGAGATAACCAGGCGGAGTGGGAGCAGGAGCAGTGCAGCATGAGGGATGTGGCCATCCTTGCATTTCACAGCCTTCAACTGTTCCCTCGAAGCTTTCAGCACACACCAGCTTCAAAGAGGGGAAAGGGACAAAGAACGGAAGTAGGGGAGAAATGGAGTGAGGGTAGGATGAGGGTGGGAACAAAAGCGCTCCCTTCTTTTTAAGAGACAGCCGGGGCCATTGTTCCACTTTGGCACGTGTCTGCCTGGCTGATTTCTGTGACCCTCTGTGCGGGTGGGTGGATGAGGAAGTTTCGCTGCGTAGTCTGATCGTTCCTTTGACGTCCCGGGGTCGGCTCTGTTGAAAAATATAATTTCTTTGGAGAATGCGTGACAAAAGGCAGTAAGCGACCAATGAGGAGGGGGAGAAGTGGAGGGGGGTGAGAAAATTTGAGACGAGGCTCAATTTTGCGTGCTGCTTACTGAGTGTGGTGTGATTTCTCTTTCTCTCTGTTCCATTCTCTATGTCTGTTGTGTGTGTGTGTGTGTGTATGTGCGTGCGTGCGTGCGTGTACGTACGGCAACAGATGGACGTCTGCTTGAGGTGTTGCCCAGTCAGACGCGTATCAGTCCGTCTCTATTTCTCTCTCTGTGTCTCTGTCTCTATCTCTCATTGAGAGAGTGCTGGTTCTTCGTCTCCATGCGAAAGGGTAAAATGCGGAGACTGCCAGACAATTACCTAACTTCTTAGAGATGCGAATGAGAGAAGCACGTGAGAATCGACATGCAGGACGGCATTTTGTTTGCATTCAGGATCGAGCACCGTTTTGGCTGTGATGTCTCAACGAAGACCTGCAGTGTCCATACCGCGGACCATGCGTGACTGCATGGAGCGAAAACCAGGCAGTGAACACAGTTCTTTTTGACAAATTAAGTTTTGTAATCAGCCGGGGGGGATTCGATCAGCCCTAGAATCAGCTACTTATATAGAAGATCGAACTGCATGCTACTATAGTTTGGTCCACTGTTTGGACGTCTGATCGACTCTTTCTACTTCATGAGAAATAGAAGCCTTTAACCACCTAGTTAACCATCTTTAACTTACTTTAACTACATATATAGGTCCTCAAAAATTTCAATCTTTTTTTTGTTTTTGAACATTCATTTTCATATGCTAATCCTAATCCTAGTACACAGTACGGTTAGGAGTTACTACTGGCCCCTTTTAGCCACTAGCAAGTTACCGACGTACCATCAGTTTGGTAACTATGAAATGGTAACTACTAACCAGCGGACTTGAAGGCGTGTACCACTACTACCATGGTAGTTCCAGGAAAAACTCTGGTAAAAATAGTGACCAGATTTGATTTGATAGGATTTGATTTGATTTTATTTTATTTTATTTGAGCTTCAAGCTCAAATCTGACCACTGGCAGATTTGAGATAGATTTGAGGTTGAAGTCTAGAGGTCACTCTCGACAGCACTGAAGACAACATGACACAGTCGATATCACTAGCAAATTCTAGAAAGCCCTAGAGATAAGAAAATCACTAAAAACTAGACTAAAAGCTAAATTAAGACTAGTGACCATGTTTGATTTGATTTGATTTGATTTGATTTGAGGTAGGGCTTAAGCTTAAATCAAATATCCAGTCAGGGAGGACCTAGTGTTTAAAGACCTATCAAATACGATCAAATATTTGATCAATATGACTTTCAACCTCAAATATGACTTACCAACTCTGGATGCTTAGCTGCCCAGAAACAGGACGGTTCCAACACCAACAGCAATAGCAAACGTGTGCGCGGTTCTCCGTCTCACCCCGTTGTCATCTCTCCGCAACCGAATAGAAGCCCAGGAGCACCCACTCCTAGAAAGCTGAAAAGCCAGAGAAAAAGCTCTCAGCAGCTCCTACCACCGATCGATTCGATTCACATTGAAGAAAGTGATCATGAAGAAGAGGAAAAGGAAGTGCCATAAAGTTGAGTGATTGTCACCCCAATTTTGGTACGTGCTCTAACTTTATCGTATCAACAAAAAGTCATATGCAATTTCAAATCTATCAATTTTACGTTCTTAATCTCTATTAGTACTAGAGTGAGTCTCAGTGACTAGTGTATATACACTACCACACAGGCATATTTTTTTTACGGAACTGATAAGTTATAATTATATATATATTTTTTTAAATTTTTGAAACACATATCAGAAATGTTCTGATAACTATTGTCATGAGAAAAATGATCAGAGTGACAGTAAGTCAGTGACTCAGTGAGGAACCCTAAGAGGTTAACCTCAAATCTTACCTCAAATATCAAATATTTGAGGTTGAAGCTCAAATCAAATCAAATCAAATCAAATATAATCAAATCAAACATGGTCACTAATTAAGACTCAAAATTAATGAGCTATTGTTAAAGCTAAGAGCTTACATAAGTTAAGAGCTTACAATTATATTACTCCCTCTTTCTGCAGGTTACACTTTCTTCGCATAGCCGGCAGTGTATACTAATGCGGCTTTCTTGGTAGTCTTCTTGTTGTTATGACCTGTGGGATTGTTTGACATCGTTACTAGCATTGTTAATCGGTTTGATAAGGGGGGACCCAAGAAGGGCCTAAGGCAAAGAAAGAAGCGTAAAAACTGCTACAGGATAATAAAGAACCACTTCAAACCCTTAATCAAAACTTGAATGTCTAGAAAAGAGATTAGATGACCTCTTTTTTACTGAACAGACATTTTAAAAAGCTTTTGGGCGTTCATATTCATGTGAAATCGATGAAAAAATCTTTTTGTGATCTTTTTTTTTTTTTACGCACAAAAAAGTGCGAAGACTCATTTGAGAGACTGGATGATGGATTGATCTCGAAAATTTGAAGTTAAAGGGTCAGATTTGAAGTAGATTTGATAAGATTTGATAGGCTCTATCATACTAAAGTTTCTCAGGCCTAAGATTTGATTTGAGGTTAAGCCCTACTTTAAATCAAATCAAATCAAATCTTCTCACTAGGTAAAAACAGTTGCTAGACCTATTTTAAAGCCTAATCACTTAACTGATTAGCAATTTAAAGCCTTAAAATGATTATACTTAAATAACATAGCCTATAAATATTGATATATTAGTTATGGTTCAATCATAAAATGATGAACATTGAGTTTTACTAGAATAAACTTTTAATGAATGCCAAAAGTATGATTTTCACAGTAAAAATTTACTAGTCTAAAATTGGTTTTGTAGGTTAAGTTTGACATAGAATTTGCTTATTTTTAGGCCAAATCTGCGTATTTTTAGCTACTATCACTACCATCGGAACACTACTACCGTAACCACAAAATTGGTAACCGGGTGGCCTAGCGGCCGCCTAGTAACCATCCTACTTTCGTTACTCCTAACCGTACTGTGTAAATCCTAGTTTATTCTATATATTTCAAATTATGTTTTAATTATATACGCAGCAATTTCTAGAGCAATTTACGTTTTCAAGTTTATATTACTGTTCAAGTTTTATTCTAAAAGATACTTGTAAAACCTGTAAAACTTTAGACTGATTGAAAAATAAAACGGCACTGGCAACAGCTAGGGCAACAGTGTTTAGACTGTGTTCTAGGGTATTTTCAGGCATCAATAAATGACTTATCACTTAATCAGGTAGCTAGCTTAAAGAAAAAATAGCAATGTTATAGCCTTGTAGGAACCTAAGTAGGAATAATTCATTAGTAGCAGTAGTATACTAATAGTAACAAAAATTTAGCCAATAATTCAAATAAAATCAATGTACCATAATGTACCGAGCAATTCAGATGCACTAGAATATGTGATGCTAGATATGATGATTTACATGGATTTCGAGGAGGATGACTGTGTGATATTAAACTGTTTACTTAAATTAATTTTGAAAAGTTGAAAACGTTAACGAAAAGAACTGTTAATTAGAACAACAGAGATCAGCAGATCATTCACAGTGTACGGTGGCGACATTATGGCTTTATACCCTGATGAAAGGCGTGCCTCTGCATGCACCGTGGGTTCATCTCAACTTGAGAACTTCTCAAAGAAAGCATTCAAACAATGAATTAATCAATTACATGCCGTCCGATCATTTTTGGTCGACACCACTTCCTCATATAATTGAGTCATATTCTTTCCTTCACGCTCTCTCTCTCTCTCTCTGGCACTGTCTGTCTGTCTGTCTGTCTGTCTGTCTCTCTCTCTCCCTCTCTCTCTGTGGTTGCTTTTCTGTCCGTTTGTCTGTCTGTCGCAGGAACTTTGCCCGCTGAAACCGCATTCTATTTTTCTCTCTCGACTACCCCGAATGCTTTTTCCCCTTCTCCTTTCTTCACTTCTCTGTACGGACTTGGACTTGTTCTCTCACGCCATCGCAGCCAACCCCCCCTCTCCCACCCCCTTTTTCTAAACGCTTAGATAAGCACTCCCCCTTCCTCCCCCAGTGCCACCTCCTCAGGTGCCACTACGACGTAGGACAAG
>JAHBMJ010000493.1:19929-22429 GCA_018398765.1 Chromera velia | reverse complement strand
GGATAAAGGGCTCTTGTCAAGAGCCGGAAGGAGATATTCTTCAAAGAGCTGAAGTGGCCAAAGCCTTCTCGACGCCCTGATCGGGTATGACCAAGCTCTATCGGAAGATATCTGATCGATCGATACGTCTCCCCTCTGATGCGCAACAGGGCTGAGAGAGGAGGCTGGGAAGTCTGTTTCTTCTGGGAACCAAGAGAAAACGCAGGCCACCGCCAGAGCAAGAACACAAATTCACCTGCGAAAGCGAAGAAGCACTGACATTCGCAGTCTTCGATCGTACGTTGGAAACTCTGAATTGGTTATATAGAATGTTCGAATCACAGCTAGTATACAGCTAGTGTACGCGAACAACAGTTCCGATCAAATCCGTACGCGGGCATGATGATCCGGCTGGGCCATGCTGGGCCGAGAGCGCCCCAAGAAATCTGCGGATCCTTTGGCCAAGTGCGCCGGCACAAAAATTAGAAATTTCAAAATTTGCGAAGGCGCCACATGGCGCGCCATCATGGCGCCACAATATGCCACAATTTTGCGATCGAAGCTTGAACATGCTTGAACTTGTTGCTTGTTTTTCTCTTTCAAGTGAGACTTTCTTGAGTGATCACATTTGCAGGAAAGCAGCTCACTTTTGTCGATAGTGCCACGCAGAAGCCAGGACTCCACATCAAAGGAGAGGGATTCTAACGTTTCTTGTCGCGCAGTTTGTTTCCCGCTTGAACCGTCTCCAAAGGAAGTGAATTACCTTCCTTGGCATAAAGAAAGACAGAAGCGCCGACTGACCCTCCCAAAGACAAAGCAGAAGTTATGAGCGCCGCTGGTAAGTCAAGATGTAAATGGGTAGGAGCCCGAGAGGGGTGGAAAGCCCGCCTGTTTGTATATTCCGTATGGTGGTACATTTTCGCTTGCATCTCTCTGCCAGAAAAGCTCTTGACGCTGGGTGAGGAAAAGGAAGGTCGAGCTCAGTCCGTGCATTTCCATATCTTTTGGATGTCCTCTGTGGCAATTTTGGCTCCCAATGGTCGTTCTAACCCTCCTGTTGCTATCGCGCTTTTTTTCTTAACCAAGTGTATCTGACGCTTCCTTCTTCATTTGTCTGCCTTTTGTTTTCCCTGCAGACGCAGCCCAAGTCGCCGAAACACTTGCCGGTAGGTCAACCGGAGTCGCACGAGATGACAGCGACAGTCCACTAGAGAAGCACGAAAGCACTCAGGAAGCAAAACCCCCCCCCCAACACAAAAGTCGAGGAGATCCTCTCCGTCTCTTTCGTTCTGTTGTTTTCCTCCGTCTGTAGGGGTGGGACTCCATACATTTCAAAGGCATGCTTCAGTCAATGCACTCTCCACGTGTTTCTCTCTTCTTTTGACTCGTTATTATTGATACCACTCTGCGCTTGTCTATGCAGGAGCAGGAGCCCCAGACACCAAACCCCAGTCCCCACCCAGCAACGAGGCAGCAGCAGCCATGGAGGACACGGCCACACACACACCCGCGAATGAGTTGGAAAACCCTACGGAGGTTTGTCGGTTTGTTTGCTGGCGTTTGCGACGCGCTCTCCCTTCCTTTTGCACCGAATGCACGCCCAATGCGCATCTCTCAGCGTGTATCCTTGCTCTTTCGTGCTCTTCTTCCTTGCAAGTCGCCTTCTTCTTCTGTCTAGGCGTCCAGTTTCGTTCACATCCTCTGCCTGATGGCTGTCTGAAATCATGCAGGGCGCCTCTAACGATCCTCCAGCCGCCGTCGCAGCTGCTGCAGACGAGGCGAAGGAAGGAGAGGGTGAAGAAGATGAAGAGGAGGTGGACGGTGAGGAGGAAGAGGACGAGGCAGACGAGGATGGGGAAGAGGAGGAGGAGGAGGAGGGGGACGATATTCCTGAGGGAGAGACTGCTGAGACCCTGAAGACTAAAGGAAAGGAACTCGGCAGAGCGAACGACCTTGGAGAGGCAGCCCGACACCTCTCCTGGGCCCTCGAACTCAAGTCAGTCAGTCAGGCAGGCAGTCGAGCACGCTGGCAGATATTCGGTCGTTGGTTGATCGCTGCGTGATGTAGTGGGTGAATCACTTAATGAATGAGTGCATCAGCGTGTCCTTCGTCGGTCGGTCGTCCCGCAAGTCTGTCGCACGGCGTGTATGAGACACGCAAGGTTGCACAACACAAGTCTTCCCATCGAGCTCCAAGATTTTGTGTAGATCCCTTCTCTCCTCTTTTGAAAACCTTTTTGTCTTCACTTTGTCTTGTGTGGGTGCAGGATGAAGGAATTGGACGGAGAACAGTTCCATCCGGACAGCGCAGTCTTCTATCTGGAATACGCGTCAGTAAGGAAGGAAAGAAAATTCGGATCTTTTCCCCTTCTTTTGCCTCCTCTGATTTTGTGTCAGTCTGTCTCTCTGCTTGCATTCTCTTTTGGGTATATTCCCTCTCTTTTCTTTCATGGAGTGTATTGATGGGCTGGTTCTTGCTGGCATTGCCGATTGGTTGTCACTTTTTTTCCTGCAGGGGGGG
>JAHBMJ010000493.1:0-19901 GCA_018398765.1 Chromera velia | reverse complement strand
GGGGGGGGGGGGTGATGTTCTTTCTTTGCTCTGCCGAACACTCTGCTGGTGTTCATGGGTGTGCTCACCCCTTTTGTTTGGATGGATTATGTGCAGAAACGCTCTCCTGAAGTGCGAAGAAAATTCGTCTGATCTCTTTCAGTGGGACAACATCGGTCCGTCTCTCTTTTTGTGCGTGAGAGAAAAAGGGTGCTGGGTGGATCTTGTATACTCGTTCGTTTCTGTTTCTGTCTATCTTTTTCTCTGCCTGGTGTCAAAGTGTGGCTTTTCGTTTTTCGGTCTCTTGCCTTTCTTTCTTTCTTTCTTTCCTTCCTTTCGTTCGTTCGTTCGTTCGTTCGTTCGTTCGTTCGTTCTTTCTTTCTTTCCTTCTTTCTTTCTTGGTTGCTTGCCTCATTCCTTCCCTCCTTTTTCGATTTCACTCAATTCGGCTTGCATGAAATGGGGGAGGGAGGGAGTGGGGGGACGGATTGGTCGGTTCCCTTGGCTTCTTTCGCATTTGTGCGCTGTCTCCCTTGCCCCCTCCGTGTTCCTCAGTGATCGCTGAGCAAGACACGAAGTCGAACGCCGCCAAGAAGAAGGAGCAGGAGGCAGAGAAGGAAAAGGAGAAAAGGGAAATGACCGGAGAAGAACTCTCCCAAAAGGCTGCGGATAAAATCGCAGCCACACTCTCTGGTCAGGCTCCTCCTGAAGAAGAGGCGAAGGGGGGGGATGTGCAGATGGAGGACGAGGAGGACAAGCCTGCGGACGACCTGCAGCTTGCATGGGAGACTTTCGAGTGTGCCCGGAAGGCCTACGACAACAGACTGAGGAAGTAAGTCAGTTGGCTTTTTTGAAGGAATGCATACGTTTAGTTTGTCAGATTTGAGAGAAACTAGCTGAATGAGAATAGACTACCAGAGAATCAACATGTCTCAGCTGACTGGGCCATTGCCGTTCTCGGTGGTCTTCTGTCTTTCCTTCTCTGATTGTCTTCGACTTATTTTTTCCCCTTCATTCCCTTTGTCATCTGCTTGCTTTGTCGGGTCGTCTCAGACCCTCTTCATCCTCCTGGCTTCTCTCTTTCCACCCTCTCTTTCGTGTACGGCTAGGAGGCCGGTGCACGATGGTATGATGGGAATAGCTGCATCATCACTCACATAGACACACATACACAGAGAAATGGAGAGAGTTCTGCCATGCCTTCGTGTGGTGACTGCAGACTCGAGACCGAGGGGAAAATCACGAAGGAAGAGGTAGGTGCCTGCTTTCCATTTTTACTTACACGACTTGGGAGAGCCTCTGTCTGTCTTTTTCTTTGTGGCCTGCACATTGTTGACCGTTTGGCTCCTCGTTTCTCTTGGTTGCACATGCATCTCGAGATAGAGAGGCACGCTTTTCGTCTCACGCACCCGTATGCTTCCATACTTCTCCCTTTATGTACTAAATGCAGGTGATGGACGCCTCTTTCGTCCATGTCCGTCTGGCAGACCTTCTGACCCTTCAGGAGAAGGTGGAGGAAGCTGCGGAGGTAAGCATGGATGGGCACACACACAGACAGACAGACATGCAGGGGTGCGTGAATTTGAACGTCAAATAAACACCTGTGTATTTTTTTACCGCTTTAGATCTCTGTCTGTCTGCCTGACCTTCCCTTTCCTTCCTGGCTGTTGCCTCTTGTCAGTCATTTTGGCGTGGTGGTTGGACAACTGTGCGGCCGGCGAGAAATTATGGAGATCAATGAACGAACACTACCGTTGTTTTCTGTATTGAAGCATTATCTTTTCTGGCGCCTGTTTGAATCAATCTCCGTGTGCAGGAGTACAAGAAGGCGCTGGAGATGAGGAAGAGATTCGACCTTCCTTACGACACCTTCAGAGCTCCGTCAGTCTCTCCCTCTCTCCCTCTCTCTTGCCCTCTCTCTCTGTGTCTGCCTTTGCTTGCGTGTCTGCATTTCCTTTTCGTCTCATTCATTCTGGTTCACTTGCGGAGAACCCAACGAGTGTTTCTTCTTTGAAAACTTTTTTTCCACAACGGAGCGGAAAAATGCATCCTGGCTCGTTTTCTCTTCATTCGAATCCTGAACAGGTGCCTTTCCTACCTTTCCAAGTTAAAAAAAACACACACACGGTGTGCACAAGACTTTTTTCCGTCTATCTGTTGCTTCGTCATCTCACCCTTGTCTGGTTCTTCTGCGTGGCTGTGTTCTTGCTGCGTGCACGCAGCTCTCTTGCTCTGGCTATAGCCCTCGGACAGACAGACAAGACCGCAGCGGCCCTCCAGCAGTTTGAGGTCGGCAGGGGAGGGGGGATTGGTGCATCTAGAGAGAGCTGTTTTCTCCTGCTGTGACTCGATGTGCAGACATCTTCTTCCTCCCCTCTCTTTCAATCCGTTCCTTCGTCGCATGAAAATTCTAGGTGGAAGCGAACTGAGTGCGGGGTGGCGGTGCGGCTTTGTGTCTGCACCCTCTATGTGCCCCCGTCTTTCCATTGCTGTGCAAATGGATCAATGAACTTCAATCGCGTATGCCTTCCTGAGAGTTCGACTTGCCTCTCCTTCATCTAACAACTCATGAAGCCTGCAGGAACCTCTCGTTGGCAGCCAAGAAAGTGGAATTTCACTCTTTTGTGTCTGCATGAGTGTTCTTCTTCCTGTTCGAAGGGGTGAAGTTTCTTCTTATCTCCCTCCCCGACTCTTCGTTTGAGCGCTTTCCGTGTTCTTCTCTTCGTCTCTCCGCTGCATCTGTGTGATTGAACCGCTCCTTGAATTCCGTCCTCTCTCCCCTTTTCTTTCCTTTCCTTTTCTTTCCTTTCCTTTCCTTTCCTTTCCTTTCCTTTTCTTTTCTTTCCTTTCCTTTCCTTTCCTTTCCTTTTCTTTCCTTTCCTTTCCTTTCCTTTCCTTTCCTTTTCTTTCCTTTCCTTTTCTTTCCTTTCCCTTTCTTTCCTTTTCTTTCCTTTCCTTTTCTTTCCTTTCCTTTTCTTTTCTTTCCTTTCCTTTTCTTTCCTTTCCTTCTCCTTTGTTTCCCTCCTCTTCTTGCAGGAGACGAAGGCCCTGTTTCTGGACTACCTCGACGGCAGGAGGGGGATTCGGTGCCCCGAGGAAGAGAGAGAAGACAACCAAATCACCCTCAGGGAGATCGAGGACAACGTCAGTTTTTCTCTGTTCGTGTGTGTTGTTTGTTTTGTCCTTTGCTTCCTTTTTTTTCTTTTCTTTTGGTGTGGGAATGATCGTTGAACGTCGGGGGATGACTTAGAGCAGTCTAGAGAAATTCTTCCGGTGGGAAAGGAATTACGATCTTTTCGTTCGGTTGCGCAAACAGCAAGAGGAATGTGTGTTTACAGGAGGGTGGGTTGAGCGTTTCACTTTCTCCGTTGCTGTGGTTTTCTGTGTTTCCCCTCCTCCTCTCTGTGTGCAGATTACAGAGCTGTCCAGGCAGCAGAAGGAGGGCGACACAACGAAGGCGAACGTGGAGCTCGCTCGGAAGGTCGCGAGGGAGATGGCGGGACAGGAGAAGAAAGCACAAGAAGTCGGTCTCTCCCTTCTCTCTCTCTCTCCCTCTCCCTCTGTGTGTGTGTGTGTGTGTGTGTGTGTGTGTGTGTGTGCTCTCTGTCTTTCTTTTTCTCTTGGCTTGTGTGCTTGCCCGCAGAAAGAGTAACAAACGAATGCCCCCTCTAATTCCCCAGTACATCTTTCGATCGATCTCCTGGCGAACATCACAACGGAAACTCTCTGTTTCATTTTGTTTGACATTCATGTACGTATTCGCTTTGCCTCGACATCTTCGAATGAATCTGTAGATGTTGCTTGCATATTCAGTCGTGCATCTCTGTGCTCGTTCTTCTCCCTCACTCATTTTCTTTCTTTGTTTCTTTTTTTCTTTCTTTCAGAAAGCGACTGCCACGACGACCGCCGTCCTGGGAACTGTGAGCAGGTCAGAGGAGTACATTGCTGCCCTGACACAGAAGAGGGGAGAGGACTATTTAGGAAAAGGAATGGAGAGTAACTTGTTCTGAATTTTTCAGTCGTGGGTAGAAAGTGAGTGGCGTTTGGTTTGTGTTCCAGCCCTCTTCCGTGGTCTTTCTTTTCCTTTGTGCACTCAAAAGGTGCATGGTAGAGCATGACTACACAGATCTTTTTTCACACGCTGCCCTGAAAACACTCTGGAGGCAGACAACGAAAACGAAAAGCTCGCACACACGTTCTTGCATGCGGTTTCCCTCCCTTCCCTGTCTGCAGCGAGAACGCTGTGGAGAAGGACGCAGACGGGGGCGCGAAGAAGAAGAGACGGGTCGATGTGGGAGGTGCCGTCGTGACTGCCGAAGGAGGCGCAGAGGAAAAGGGGAAGACAGAGTAGACAGGAGGGAGAACCAAAGGAACTGGTATGGGCGTGTTCCGTTTTCTGCCTGCCTGCCTGCCTGCCTGCCTGCGTGCGTGTCCAATCTCTAGACAAAGCAGAAGCGGACATCTCAATCCAGGCCGGAAGATAGATACAGTCGCTTCTTCCCTCTCTTCGTTTGTTACAAGTGCGAGGCGAACATGAATTTGGGAGGCAGCAGGAGAGCGGGCAACCAGACAGGATGTCTGAGGGAGAAAAGAGAGGAGATGGAAACTGCACGGAGGGGGTGCATGGTGCGAGGACGGCCCCGTCTCTTCTCGTTTCAACCGCCTTTCCCCCCTGCATAACAGTGTTCAGGCCTGCCTCCCTGTCTCTTTCCTGCACGTGTGTCGTTGTTAGGCAGACAAGTAACACGACTGGATTTCAGTTTGTATAGAGAGACACCCGGTCTTGCAAGCGACTGTGCCGCGTGTCTCAGTGTTTCTGTGTTCCTGTGTTTCTCTGCATTGTCTTGTTCTGTGTGTGTGTATCTATCTATCGTACCTTTTCCAACTCTCCAGAAGGTGACAGAAAGAAGCGGCCAGGGAATTCGAAGAAGAGAGCCAGGAAGGAAGGGACGGAAGACATCCAAAAGATCAGGTCGCTTGTCTGAATGTGAAGGAATCGAGGGACATAGACAGACAGAGGAAGACGGGAAGACAGGCAGATAGATGGACGAGGCAGAGAAAGAAACAAGAAATGTGGAGATCGGACGGTCGACTTGACGGGGTGAGGGGGGGAACAGAGCTCCTGACGGTCCCCTTTTTCCTTTCTTTTATTTTTCTCTCTCCGTCGACTCTTGTTGATTTCGTAGAAAACGCCCGAGAGACTCTATGTTGCATCTTTGTAGCGACAGGAGAGATGGCCGATGACAGAGCTCCGAGAAGAAATGCAGCGGGAAAGAGAGCTCTAGAAGTCTGAAACATAAACAGAGGAAACTGTCCGTCTCTGCACAGAAACCATACTGTCAGTGGATGTTTTCGTTGTCTTGTAGGTCTGTGTGCTGAAAGAGAATTCACTCATGGTGCGTAATCGTGGATGCCAATTCTAATTCTGGATGTAATTAAATGAACCTCTCTTGTTTTCGTGTTTGTCGATCCGGTGATGGAACCGCTTGGCGGTGCTTTCGACTGGCGACGACTGCGCCCACACGGAATCTTCCTGCTCACTCAATTACACCATCGCACCCAATTAAGATTCAATTTGAATTTTAAAAAGCCAAAGTTGTTTTCCAGTGTGTGAAGGAACTTGAAACAGCTCAGGCTAGGAAAACGTGAATCTTTTATGCTATACTAGGCTATAGATACTAGGTTTTAATAATACCTTTTTATATAATTAATACCGTTTTATATGCTAATTTAAGAGGTACATTTCAGGTTGAATTCAATTGACTAATCACTATATCTTTTGGATAGATTTATGTTCCCGGTTTGTGTCAAGGTTCGGGATGAGGGACGGCTCTAAAGCTAGTAGCTTTAGCGATGGCTTGTCGAAGAAACCCTACGTAGAGCGACACATTTATAATGATATATAGACATAATTTCCTTCACAGTTTCTGCTGAGCCTGCTCGATCTGACACCCCTAGTAACACCTCTCTTTCAAATTTAAAATTTTAAATTTTGTGCATATATGCGTCAACTAGTACGTCAGTAAATGCGACTGTCTTCATTCTGTCACCGCAGTCAATCAACGCAGTGCAGCTGTAATGAATGATTATGATTTTTTTTTTTTAGATCCTGCTGTTTCTGCGACCATAAAAACTTATGAAATGCAAGTTTCTTTTAAAGAGTCTATTTCTCTTGCTTTCCCTCTTTCTCTCCCCCGTTTTGGTGCTGCTCCTGCTGGTGCTGGAGAGCGACCTGGAGGGATCGTGAGTTTCGGAGCCAGAAGGGCTGGCCCATCCGGAAGAAGGACGAAGAAGAACCCACGCCTGCCTGCCCAGCGCCAGAGGGAGACAGGGAGGCACCCGATGCAGACTTCGAGGGAGACAGACCTGAGGCGCCCTTCCGCACTGCCGCGCCGGGCTGCAACACACACACACACACACACACACACACACACACACACACACACACACTCAGAGAGAGAGAGAGAGAGAGAGAGAGAGAGAGAGAGCTTTCGCAGTCAAAGACGGAAGACGAGTTGAAAGGAAATTTACACAAATCAGTCTTGACGAAACACAGCGCTGATTGTAAGCCAACTTGGAAGAACATGGAGAAACACAAGCAAGACAGGCAGAATCAGAAACGAAGACATCTGACCAAGCCATGATTCCCCCTCCGAACTGCCGGTCATCGACTTCTTGTGTGGTGTGAGTCTCTCTCTCTCTCTCTCTCTCTCTCTCTCTCTGTGTGTGTGTGTGTGTGTGTGTGTGTGTCTGTCTGTCTGTCTCTCTGTGTCCGTGTGTGCTTGTGTGTTTAATTTTCAAATGATATGCTCATGCGCGGCCCGGGAACTCTGTTGAAAGAGAAAGAGAGGACGAAAAGGGGGCCCACTACTCTCCCTCGTCTCTCTCCTCTCCTCTCCCCGCCAATCCTCACCTGCAGATATCGCGACGCCGTGCCGTTCGGGTAAGAGTTCGCTTCCGTGTCTGCGTCCCAGTAGGAGGGCCCCGGCGTCCTCCTCCCGTTGGTGGTGGGTCCTGGGCCCCCCAGGTCCCCCCCATCCCCTGCAGGAACCGGATCGTCCCCTGCCGCCTGGTCGAAGTGACCGGAACCTCGGGGAGACGGGGGCCGGCTGCTGCTAGACCTTCCCACCAAACGCTGGAGGGCAAGGGGGGCGGCTGCAGATACGTACAGAGCGGGTGGGAGGGCGAGAAGGGGGGGAAGGACACAATGTCCTGTTGTCCGTTTGCACACCACCAACCTGCACCTGGTAGGTCTTCTTCCTTGTTGTTCTTTGAATGATGATTCAATTTGATTGTCTGCTCCCCAGAATCATAAAGATATGCATAGTGAAGTGTGTTTTTATTATTCTACACACGCATGACGGTCTGTCGACTGTTGATGTGTCCTCTTTCGATTGCCGCAAGACCGTCTGCCCGAACAAGAACATCTTTGTAGAAAAGATAAAGACCAGCATTCGTGCACACACACAAAAAAAACAATGAAGAAAACCGCAAACAGAAGTCCGTAGCGCGTCGCAGAACGGCTTCCCAAACCCTCTTCTTCAAAGCCCAAAAGATCACTCAAGTACATTTTGACACACACATGCACAAACCCGCCTCTCCTCTTGTGTTGCACTCACACATACCTGCATGCCCCCCTGCCAAAAGTGCCTGTGCCTTTGCCTGCCTTGCCTCCTCGAACGCCTCCTCCACCTCTGTTCTCCTTTCCTTGAGTTCCTTGCTGCGAGACACCAGAGCACGCGACTGATGCTTCAATGCTCCCGCCAGCACCCTACACAACCTCGCATGGTCGACTTCCACCCCCGCGCCCCCCCTGCTGGAGGAAGAGGACGGCAATCCCCCGAACGAACAGAACCCGTCGGCAGTCCGACTCTTCCCCTTCTCCCGATCCCCCCCAGAGGCACACAACCCCTCCCCCCCCATCTCCAGGACCTCCAGGGGGCAGGGACTCACCCCACAGAGCTCCAGAGACAGAAGAACAGAAGGAAGACCACTACTGCCCCCCACAGCTGCTGCCATGCGGCTCGCCAGACTCCAACCGCCGTCTGCTGCCAAACCTCTCTTGCCACGGTCGTTCGGACACGCAACCAGCGTGCGGTACCTGCAAACAAGGATGGGACGCTCTGAATTGAATTACAGAAGGCCGTGCAGTCGTGCAGAAAGAGCATATAAATATAATATGCTTCACGCAAGAGTAGAAAGATATTTGGTACGACATGGAGGTCAAAGGAAGAATCAAATTATGTGCAAAAGGCAGAGGGGGGGGGGAAGAACAAAACGGGTGGGCGAATACTTCAGAGGACCATGGTCGAGTTCTCAAAACAGAGAGAGAGCCTACTGCTTCAAAAAATACACAATGTGTCTCAAAGACGAGCAAACAGAACGTGGGACACGGACTGGCTCAGTGGTCTTCTCCTTAACGCGTTGCGTTTTCTCTCTCTTCTTTTGAGGAAAAATAAGAGAGCTTGAACCTGAAGTCACCGACTGACAGCAATCCATCTGGAAGTTCCGCCGCCTCAATTTCAATGGTGAAGTCCCTGTCGGAGCCTGAGAAGAGACGGAGGTGTTTGAAGGCGATCAGGGCGTCTCCTCCCTCTTCTCTGTTGCCATTGGAAGGAGACGGGTGGGGCTCGTCTCCTCCATCAGGGTCGGGTTCAGGCAGGAGTGCGTGGGTGGCCTCCACGATTCGGCACGTGAGGGTGTCGTGGGGGGTGGGTACTCTGACTGGGGCTGTTGTGGGAATGCGCAGGGCGAGGGACTCCGGGTGGGGGGGCGTGTGGTGGGAGGGGGAGGGGGAGGGGGAGCCTTGTGACGGGAGGAAGTGAAGAACGTAGAAATTGTCTTTGCTCTGTAGGTCGGGAAAGTCGATGAGATCGTGGACGTGCACGGAGACGCTCTCAGAGCCCTGGAAGGGGGCCCGCTGGTTCAGCAGGGTCTGCTGGTTTCCCATTTTGTGAAAAAAAAACGGTACTTGACCGTCCCTTATCTTTTGTTTCCCTTGGCAGGATACGTCAATTTTACTTCGGCGGTTTTTCGAGTGCGTTAATTCCTTCACAGACGTATTTGAACAACGATCTTTTGGAGTATTTTGTCAAGCTCGTGTGCTCTCAGGGACATGTGAACCCAAGCAGTCGACCCTCTGGAAAACCAACAGAGCACGTTCACAGGGCGACCAAGGTCCGATCCGTGGCAACGTACAAGCCACGAGATCGAGCGGAAGCAAAAGAAACCGAAGAAACAAATCGGCTGACTCGAGGAGAGGACGTGCCCGGGGTCGAACGGTTCTGATCTATGAAGTCCAGTAATCAATTGAAGTCGGGGTTTGCATGCCTGTCGTTTCGAATTAAGAGGAAAAAGCTTTGGTGTACGCAAAAGTTGCTCTCGTGTTAGTCATGCAGTCAAGCATGCATGTAGTGCGGCGGCGCGCTGATCGATCGTTTTGAACACGGCCCGGCCGGCCCACATGCAGGGCGACGCGCGCCGACGCCGATATATATCGACGGAAACTCGATCTGAGTGGCCTGATCATCGAAACTGTTCATAAATTGAACAGAAGGGAATCCAACAGCTTAATTCTTGCATACAACTGTCCGAAAAAGAGTATATACCCAAAGGTGAGTTCGTTCCGGTGCTGATTCCGCCAGGACTGCATAGCCCCTGTGAAGATTGGCTGGCAACCTTTTCAGTTGCAACAGACAAGCGTCTCGTAATTCCTTTCGAGAGGACGCAGTTGCGTCGAATTCAGTCTTCCGCGTTCACTCAGGAAAGAAGTGGTGGTGCGCAGCCATTACTTTGAAAGCTGCACTTTTATATCAATCTGTCCAAGATCTCTTGCCGAACCGAACTGATCAAAGATGGGCATCGATTTTCCTTCCGACTGGCCCACAGAATTCCTTCAGGCCCCCGTTGGATTGGAGAAGCCTTCGTCTTTTGAAGAAGAGCAGGAGGGGGAGAACGGAAAAGGAGCCCAGACGATCGTCAGAAGAGCCTCTGAATTTCAAAATTTCAGCGCCCGCTTTTACCTAAAGCACCGCACCTACACGCAGCAGTACTCCCAAGTCTACTACATCCGTCTGCACACACTGAGGAAGGATGTCATGGAGACGGCACAGGCGAAGTGGTCTGATCTCCCTGAAAAGCGCTTTCTTCCCCGAATTCTTGAAGCTCACCCTAACATGGAATGTGTCATTATCGGCACAACGTACAAGAACATGACTCTGAAACCCTCTGTGTTCGATTCTCTCGCACAGAAATCGAAAGAGAGTGTCGGAGCCATTCCGAGAAAATCCTTCCTCTCCCCTGACGACTACATCGCACTCGAGGATGAAACTTCCCGAGTGCGGCTCTCAAGTGAAGGCACAGAATTGCAGAGAAAGCTGCTGACTGGTTGTGTCATCGCAGTCAGGGGTGCCTTGACAGACAGTGGCGACTTCAAAGTCTCAGACTGGACATTCGCAGGCGCTCCCATCCCCCTTCCCCTTCCCAAGGTGACCGCCTCCACCCCTCCCCGCCCGCCCTTTGTGGCTTTTGTGTCTGGCCTCCGCCTCGGCTGTCCCTCTTTGAGGATGCAACCGCTAGTCCTTCTGCGCGATTTCCTCTTTGGCACCTGCGCCTCTCCCGAGCTCTCCGCGGACGTTGTGCGTTTGGTGATTTGCGGCAATATCCTTGGTGAGCCCTCGCCTGTCTCCCAGAGGACTGCCGCCATGGTTGCAGAACCTCCTCAGGGGGCAGGGAAGGGGCCCTCGGCAGCCGATGCCTTTGCGAACGAGAAGGAGATGCTGAAGGAGGCAGACGCTTTCATCTCGCAGGTCGGAAGGGGGGGGAGAGGGTTTACTTTGGAGTATATGTGCACGAATATGTGCATATTTACATGAAACACAGAGTCCATGTCACGGTCTCAAGCACGCTTGTTGCAAGACGGTGTGTGTGTAGTTTGGGGGTGGTCCGTCGAAAAAATCCGCTGAGAATCCCAAATTGGAGCGGCAGGTCTTCTCTTCGAAACGGTAACGCTGTAACGGTTATTTGTTAACCTCAGCTTTTTGTTTTCTCTTAAATTGCCTGTCTCTCTGTGTGTGTGTGTGTTGTCTATGCAGCTGGCGAGTGTGATCCCTGTTGACCTGATGCCTGGGGAAGGTGACCCCTCGGGTTTTCTCCTTCCGCAGCAGCCTATCCACCCCTCTCTGTTCCCCACTGCCGCCAAGAACGCCGCCCTGACTGGCGTCACCAACCCCTTCCATTTTGAGGTGCGTCCGTCTGCGTCATGGTGGAATGCAGGAGAACAAGTTGACAGTGAAGACCAAGCACGGTGACCAGACAGACAGACAGACAGATCGGTAGTCAGTGAGGGAGACAGAACAATAGACCGGTATTTTGGGCCAGTAGTAGAGAGGATAGTAAGAGATGAAGAAAACAATAGATGTCGCAGTTGTGGAGTCGCATAATTGTCATCTTGCAGTAAGCTCGGGTGTTTCCTCTCGTTCTTCATCATTTCTCCTGTGTTGTTCATGAGCGTTTCATTTTTGTGTATTGTGTTTCGTCTCTACCTGTTTCCCTGCTTTTGTGTCAAGTGCTTCCTTCCTCCGCTTCCCTCGTTCTGAAAGTCTGGATTGCCTGACCTTCTTTCCTTTCTGGACCAATAAGTTTTCCCGCAATTTCTCTTTTTGCACGCCTGTACCTTCTTCCTGCAGGTCGGTGGAGTTTCCTTCCTGGGCACTTCCGGGCAACCTCTCTCTGACGGCCTCGCCTTCTCTGAGGCGGCAGACGAGTGTCAGTGCCTGGAGACCTTCGCACACGCACGCCACCTCGCCCCCACAGCACCCGACACGCTCCCGTGCTACCCCTTCACCATCGCCGACCCCCTGGCCATTCCTGTGGGTGACACGATGATGAGGGAGAAGGTGAGTGCCTCGGCGTCTACAAGGGCCCCCACAGCCACCATGAGGGGAGGACTGGGGGGGGCAGGAGACCGAGACGAGGAAGAGGACTCACCCCCAGCCCCACATGTGATCTTCTCAGGTCAGTGGGCAAACAGGCAAGCAAGTAGACAGGCAGAGAGAGGGTCAGTCAGGGCAACGTCTCGCGGAAAGCTTGAGGGCTTTGTGCAGGAGTGCATACATGAGAGTCTCTACTCCACACTATGTTCGGTATTTGTTTCTTTTTCAGCGTCTCCCACCCTCCCTCCCTTCCTCCCTCCGTGTGTTTCTGTGTGTGTGTGTGTGTGTGTGTGTGCGTGGATGTTTGCGCTTCGGTGTGTGGGTTTCTGTGTGTTTGCGGTTTTCGTGCGTGATTCGTTCTCGGGGGGTCAAGGAAGAAAAATGGTTTCATGATGTGAAAGCGGGTGTGCAAAGTTTTGGGCTGTCCAAATTGACATTTGAAAGGGATCAGTGAAACGTGTGTCAATAAGAGCAGGATGCAATAATTTGGCCAAGCGCAGGGTACCTAGGACGAGGTTGTGTCGACCTCGTGCTTGTCTGGTTGATTTTTTTGTTGTCTGGTGCAGAAGAGTTGACCGTATATTTATCTCTCTGTCTCTCATACACTTTGTTTTTCCCTCTTTGTGCCTGTCCGTCTGACGCTATGCAGGCAACTCCAAAGAGTTCTCAGTCAAACGCGCCGGCGAGCGGACGGAGGAGAACCCCGGGGGCCTCCCTCTGTGCGTGTGCGTGCCCGAGTTTGCAGACAACCCGACCCTCGTGCTCGTCTCTCTGATGGAACCTCTGGAGGTCCGAACTCTCAGCTTTGGATTGCAGTGAGGGGGGAAAGGGGGGAAGGGTGTGGGTGAATGGAACATGGAGGAGGAGGGGCCGGGGAATGAAAGGGCTGCAAGACGGAAAAGAGACTGACTGATCTTTTTCTCGAACTTCTTCGTGATCGGTTGACGTGAGCCGAAGTGAGAGAGGGATCACAGGATGCATGGGAACGGTTGCGGAGGAGGAATGAGGAGGAAAGGGGAGTTTTTCGGGAGATTCAAGCGTTGTCGTCCATGATCTCAGCATACACCGAATCTTCCCTTTCATCCATCCATCAACCAATCGATCTATCTGAAGGGTCATCCCTCTCACTTTGGCTTGCGTGTATCGTACCTGGTTCCTACCTGCCTACCAGACCGCCTGTCTGGCTCACCTCCTTTCTAACATGCGCTCCTTCACCCCACAGCTCCAGCTTGACAGAGCTCCGTGCAGAGCAGGACTGCGCAGGTTCTCTTGCCCGTCTGCCCGCAAGGTCTCCTTTTGAACATTCATTCCTTAATTCTCCTGTGTACGAGGCAGGAAGGGGGTTACATTCTTTCTTCAGTTGCGCATTTGTTGCGGTGCTCATCCCAACTGAATCAAAAGAATTCGTCATTTGCTGAAGCCCCCCTTCTCCTGTTGCATGACCCGGTGATGCTTCCTGTTCATTATCGCATTTGCTTGTCACGATTCGCGCACCTTTCTCTCTCTCACACACACACACGCACGCACACACACATACACACACATACACACACACACACACACACACACACACACACAGAGGGAGCGAGAGGGAGAGAGAGAGAGAGAGAGAGAGAGAGAGAGAGATACTGGAAGGGGTGAAGGAGAGTGGCTGGGAGAGACAGGCTCTCTGAGCGAAACCGTACTGAACGTTCGTACCAAGAATCGAGATGTAGAGAAGGAAGGAACGGCAGGTCGTGCACCAGAGAGAAAGAGAGAACATGCATCCATGAGGCCATTTAAGGAGTATTAAGGAGTTTTTCTCTCTGACAAGCATCTTTTTACTACTTCTTACCAACTGGCTTGTCATAGCAGCTGATATAGCTTGTCAAACCAGTAGAGATTTCACTAGAGATTTCAAATAGATTAAACCCATGATTAAAAAAAACTGGGAAGTGAAGACATATAAGCTAGTTTATTTGTTAGAAATTAAAAAATTGGAAAAACAAGTATGATTTTCTAAATCTACCCCAATGTAGAACCCAATCTTAAAATAGTATAGTTTTATTTTTTAAAAACATTAAAATGGCTTTAGCAACACAAGGTTAGCTTTTGGACCCGTTTTGGATTAAAAGCTAGGCCGAGCTATAGGCTGAGCGATCTTCGCCCGATGAAAATCTGAGTGTCCCTCCTCGAACTTAGCCGACCTGCTGACAAACTTTTCCATTACTTACCGTTCGCGCGCGAATGCGCGCGAACAAACTTGTAAGACAAAGGACATCAAAGGACCCATGCACGTATACGTCTTTGAAACGCATGCATGCAGGCATGCCGCCGTCTCTCCAACACATCCCGTCTATGCTACATCACTGTCAGAATTGCTCGGAGCTTTCCAGTCGATGAAAGACCGGCCAATGGTCAAATCCATTGAAACCAGAATGGCCTACAACTGCTCTCTGAGTTGAGATTATCTTGCTTCTATTCCATCAGAGTGACACAACATTTGCCCCAGTAGAGTTGCCTACAATAAATGCATGCGAACCGGACTGAACGCATCTCAAGCAATCCAAGAACGGATGCGAATCCATCCTGAGTCCTTTGCCAAATTTTCTGAAGCGGCGCACCGATTTTCACTGGCACATCTGAAGGCAGGCAGCTTTTCTTGAGAATCGGTTCCAAGCAAGAGAGGACTCCAAAAATGACGCACGTCCGTTTGTTGACTCTTCTCTCTACACTTCTTCCCCCTTCTATCGAGGGCGCCAGTCTGATATCTGCACTTCTGCCCAAAACCTCCAAACTGCCCTCAGAGCTCTCTGGGGGACAGATAGATGAAGGACCGTGGCCCGACCACTTTCCGGACTCTCACTCTCATGAGCACTGTCCCCCTACGGAAGCCAACCATGTACCCAGGAATGTGAGGGACCTGCACCCCTCAGACATCTCTGCGTTCATTTCCCTCGGTGACAGCGTCACAGCAGGATTCCGAATGTCCAACCTACAGGAGTACAGAGGGCGATCATTCACTGCAGGTGCGTAACACATTGAAATGCTTCCAAAAATGCATTTCTGTGGGAAGGGATGTGATTAATAAGCATGTCCGCTGAACCCTTGTTCTTGATTGGAAAGTGATCAATGCTCAATAGTGGGATCTGAAGCATGAGGACGCAGTCTCTATCTCCCTTTCACACATCAGACACATATAAACACGCGGACACGCGAGCGCGCGCACATACACACACGCACACACACACACACACATACACACACAAGAGAGAGAGAGGGAGAGAGAGGGGGGGGGAGAGAGAGAGAGAGAGAGAGAGAGAGAGAGAGAGAGAGAGAGAGAGAATCCCCCTCTGTATGTGTGTGTGTGTGTGTGTGTGTGTGTGTGTGTGTGTGTCTGTCTGTCTGTCTGTCTGTCTGTCTGTCTGCAGGTGGAGACTTCAACGTCACGACAGTCTCGAACATCATCAAACATTATTCCCCCAGACTTTCCGGACAGTCGAGGGGCCACCACTTTGTGGAGGTTGGTCTGGACCCTGCATCATGATTCAGTCTTTTTGCTTTGCCTGCACGTATGCATGGGCTGCTTGCTTGGCAATGATCGCTTGCTTCGTGGCAGTCGATCACTTTTCATACTTAAATTTGCTGTTGAAGCAGCAGCCGTAGAGTTAGTCTTTCTTCCGCGGACAGAAACCACCAAACCTTTCGGTCAGGATACGCCTGCGTGTCCCCCTACCTGTCTGCCTGTTTGAAGATCTCCCTGTGTGTGTGTTTGTGTGCCTTCGTGGTTTTTTATGTTTGCAGGTCTGCTTTGGGTATTTTTGTCCCGCAAATTACCATCCAGAGATGGACCGGCTCAACTCTGCACAGGCAGGCGCAATGGTCAACAACCTAGAAGATCAAGTCACTTACCTCATACAGCAGAGCAAAAAGGAGGAATACAGAGAAGCACTGAAAGGCTGGAAAGTCATGTCAGTTTATCAGTGCCAGAATGAGTGTTCAAGGCGAAGACAATCTTCACAAACATTTCTGAAGTCTAGAATGAGATGCAGACGAGGGGGCATCAATCGATTCAAGTGTCCACTTCAAATGCAGGTATGCGGTAAAGCTTCTCGTTCTCCGTTTTCGACACACATGAATACGTGGCTTGTATAAAACCTTTGATGCAAAACGTCGCATACAAAGAGCGTCTGTCTATGTTTTCGGATAACTTCTGCGTGCAGCAACATCCTAATTGGTTTCAACGACCTGTGCTTCTCCTGCATTCTGAAGGGCACCTCCCCAGAAGACTACAAACAGTACCTGACAGACGTGCTGATGAGACTCAGAAAGGCATTCCCGAAGTCTCTAGTCAACCTTGTGGAACTCTTCAGGGTCTCCCAGGTGAGTAGGAGGACTTTGAAGCATGCACATATATGAATAGAAGGTGTTCTTTCTGCACATGCGCTGTCTTTGGTCTGAATTCGTTTCAGTGCTTCCCTCTGTCTCTCTCTGTGTCTATCAGCATGTTTTTAGTCCTTTGTATCCGTTTCGACGGTTCGTCCCTCTCTCTCTCTCTCCCTCTCCCTCTCTCTCTTCCTTTTTCGTCCCTCTTTGCTCCCTTGCACCTGTCACTCCGCGAAAAAGTGGCCGGGATACCTTCCGACCTGTTTGTGGACGTCTGCAGGTATACTCACTTTCCAAAAAGTCGACTTTTTGCAAGAACGTCCACCGAATCTTTCCCATGGAGTGCGTTTGCGGATTCCTCCCTCGCAGCTTCGGTCAGCAGAAGAAGGGACGAAAAAGAAGAGTGAGTGTCCTTCTTCGCTCTCGTGTTTTTCGGGCCTGTGGGTTTCGTGTGAGCTCTGTTTTTGTGGTACTCTGAACTGCTTGTGTTTTTTGTATCCGCGTGAATTCTTCTACCTGAAGTGCCACGAACAATTGACCTGCTTTTTGTTTTTCCTCCTCTCTGATTCTCCCGCGCTCTTCTGCTCTGTCTGTCTCTGCCTCTGCCTCTGTCTCTGTCTCTGTCTCTGTCTCTGTCTCTGTCTCTGTCTCCGTCTCTGTCTCTGTCTCTGTCTCTGTCTCTGTCTCTGTCTCTGTCTCTGCCTCTCTGTCTGTCTGTCTCTCTGTCTCTCTCTCTCTCTCTCCCCCTCCGGATGCAATTACGTATCTATCTGTCCATCTCTCTCTCTCTCTCTCTCTCTCTCTCTGTGTGTGTGTGTGTGTGTGTCTGTGTATGTGTTCCTGCGGGGGTCTCAATTCAGGAGACAAACTACGTGAGGGCATGGACAAGACGGTGATCAGGTACAATAGGGTACTCAGGGACGTGGCTGCAGAATTCCAGGAAGAGGAGGACTTCGGTGTGAACGTCAATCCTGCACTTCGGAAAATGGACCTCGATGTTTTTGACGTCCGTCAAGAGGGGTGACAAAGCGGAAGAGAGAAAAGGAGAGAGACAGAGACAGAGACAGAGAGAGTGAGAGAGAGGCAGAGAGGGCGTTGCTTATATCGCCGAGGCATACAGGTTGTGTTTATCTGCAAGCATCACGCAGCACTGGTAGGAGGGAAGGAGGCCAAAAGGGTCGGCCGGTGCGTTTATTGTCCTCCCATTCTCCCGCTTTACTCACGCTTATTGAAATTGTCTGTCAATGTCTTTCTGCCCCAGTAGTTTGCATGGATTAACACACTTCAGATGCACACTCATTCTATCAACTGGCCTTCTCTCTGTGTGTCTCTTTCTCTCTCTCTCTCTCTCTCTCTCTCTCTCTCGTGTGTGTGTGTGTGTGTGAGAGAGAGTGTGTGTGTGTGTGTGTGTGTGCAGGCAAGTTTTCTCTCCCACTTAGACTGCTTCCACCCTTCCGCCACTGCCTACCAGTACATGGCAGTGTACCTGTGGAACGCGATGATCTCCCGAGAGGCCGCAGAGAAGGAGTTCGACCCGAAGGTCAAAATCCTCTGTGCAGACGAGAACACGAGGTTCCTTCTAGATCCTTTGGAGCACACCTTCTCGTTCAATCGTGAAGTCTCAGGGAGGTTAGAGGGAATAACAAAGACAGTCATGCAGTTGGTCAGCAGCTTCTGACAGTGAAGGCAGCCAAATGCCCTCTCGAGAGAGAGGTCGAAAGAAAGCGTGTTTGCTCAATCGGGCAATCAAGTTGATCATCTCTTCTTTTTGCCCGGCTCTCCCGACCGCCAGCATAATGCCGGAAAAGGGTACGCCAGCTGGAGGGGAGGGGACGGCTTTCCTCACCAACGACAGAGTAGAGATCATTGCAGTTGCATGGGTGTGGGACTCTCAGATTTATTATTTCACGCAAAAATTTGAAAAAGAGTGGAAACTCTTGTTTGAAGCTACTCAGTTTCTGTGTACTAGTTCATAGGAAAGAGCACATAAAAGACAGAAAGCGTGAGAAAAATTTGCTCGACTGGGCCGACGTGTGCGTTCAAGAAACAGACCTTCAGCTTGTGAGTGAACGTGGAACCGGCTGTAGGTGCATGCGCAATACTGCAGAGAGATACAGTGAGTTCCGAATTGGCCCTCAGGGGGCCGACAGGAATCCTCGATCCTCGCATTCGAGTTCGAAGGACAGGCAGACAATCCTATTTCTTTCTGCAATGTGCATACAGTCCATTTCGTGTTCACAGGGTCGGTGTTTATCCTGCCAAAGGGAGGTTTTTGATTTTTGAATAGTACGTGAGATCATCCTCAATAGTCACAGTGGAAGTTAGCTGGGCATGCCTGTGCATGTAGAGGGCTCAGAAACAGCCGGGGGAACAAATCCTATTTACGCCGATTTTTCAACTGCTTCAGCCTCTCTGGTTGATTGGTTCAATTGATTCGAGTATGTGTTCATTATACTGATTGTGTCTTCGCAACTAGCTTCGCAAGACAACAGATCGACTTGCATGGTGCAAAAATTCATGTTATTTGAGTAGACATCGACGGAGTGAGATGGAGAACAATCCTCATCACGCGTGTATACATGTGATATATTTATATTATATATTGAACTGCTTTGTCCCTCCTGTCCAGCCACCTTATGGCGTCCAGACAGAAGGTAAAGCGAGGACAAGAACCCTGGGGAAGATCTAGAGAAGGAACGTGAGCAACACTAACTCAAGCAACACCTTACAGGTTCATGTAAACGAGGTCTCAATCTTACTTTGACTCTAAGAGGTTCTATCAAGCTTTGTCTTCAGACTTCTTTCGACTCCACATGAATCCGACTCTATAGGTTTAACCTAGGGTTTAACTAGAAATTCAATGACTTCGGCTGACTTCAACTTAAACCTGCCGTAGGCTGTTGCTCAGACAACATATTGCTAAAGACTGAGGCCAAACGTAGACTTGTATGCATACGTTGAGCTTCGAGTGCGATACGTACAGGCAGACTGCGTATAAGCGCGGCGGCAGAACGTGGCGTCGGCACGCGGGCTCACTCAGTCATGGCGTATGCGAAGGCTCAAAGGGTGGCGCCATAGGGTAGGACTCCACAGAACACATTTTTATATCGGAGTCATTTAGATAGCCTACTAGCTGAGATAGGTTGCATGATTAAAGGTATCACCAACTATAGATCACCAACTTTATAATAGAATCCGTAATTTTCAAGTTATATGGAATAATATGGAAAACTTAGTCAAAAACATGTATGATGTATGTTTCGACTTTAATCCAGACTTCAATTCAATTCTATACAGACTCAAAGCCTATAGGTTTTGAAATCATAAATACCTGATCATGAATCGTAGCGTAAATGTAGACGTTTTGCTTTTTGCTTTCAAAGTTCATCTTAGTATAAATATTTTGCCACTAGTTACATGTGTAATCAGCCACTTATAGAGAGGCGGCGGCGAGCGTGCAGTGGTCGGCCCAACTCGGCCGGTCCCGAGCCGCGGCGTTGCTTATCGGGGCAGCGCGGCTGGAGGCATGACGGAGAGCATGCATGTATTGATCCATACGGAGAGCATGCATGTATTGATCCATGTTGTGAAGTTGATTCGCGCAATACTTCGAGAGATTTGATA
>JAHBMJ010000492.1:9457-46739 GCA_018398765.1 Chromera velia | reverse complement strand
GAAGAAAAAAAGAAAGAAAGAAAAAGCGCAATGAACCACCTGCGCACAAAACGAAACAATCAAATCAGCAGCTGCCATTTTACTGTATAAAATCAAACAATCACTCAGAGCATTCCTTTCCCTCATCAATTTTTCTGCTCTCTCTCTCTCTCTTTCTCTCTCTCTCTGTTTGTCCCTGTCTCTCTCTCTTTTAGATACAGACTCTATAGCCAGACAGGACAGACAGACTAGATTACTTTCTGCAGGCAGGCAAGGCAACACAAAGAAAAGAAGGAGGAAAGGAGGGAACGCAGGAAGATAGCAAGAAAGAAGAGAAGGAGCAAGCAGCAAAAAAAGAAAGGAAAACAGGAATACAGGAAGCAAGAAAGAATGGACGGAAGGAATCAAGGAGGAAGAAAGGAAGGAAAGATTTCAATGGCTTCATGGTCTCTCTGTCTCGGGGTATACTTCTGAACTGAAAGACTCACATGCAAAGGTGCTCACAAAAGAACCACACACCGGACTCTTCCTCGGCTTATATATACTACGGTCCTGCCAATACAAGAACGAATGACTGTTAGAGTTCTTCGTGATTTGTGGATGTGTTTGGGCATGTTTGAATGTAAGCGTGACTAAAAAGTCCGGAAAACCCAATATGCACCCATAAACTTAGAAGTTGGTGCATGTCGAGGATTTTATAAGATGAAATGGAAGACATGATAGGCAGACCTGTTAACTACAGAAAAGATGTTCTATATCTCAGTAACTGTTCCTTCTGCCTTCTCCTCCCTCTTCCTCTGTCTTCTGCGTGTAGCATGGTTTGCAATGAAGCTGTGCCTGAAAAGTCAGCCTGATGCACTGGACCGGGAAATCAGAATGGCCAGGCAGGTTGAGAGGGTGAGGAGGAGGGACGGAGGGGGGGAAAATGTAATCCAAACCCTTAGAGTCTGCGAAGCCCCAGGTAGTAAGGCGATCCTCTCACCGTGGTACAAAGGCGGAAACCTCGGAGACAGACTAAGTCAGAAATAGAAACTATTTTTTTCCGTGCATTCTTTTTGCTCTCATGATTTCAGTTAGAGCGTTTGTTCTAAAGCAGTGTGCATGAAGTTTGTTTTCCATTTCTTTTGGTTCAATTGATTCCCTCATTTTCTAACTTTCTTGTTGGCTCAACAACCTCAACTCATTCGTTCATGAGCACATTCACTCACAGTATGCAGAACCCTCAGTGGAGGGAGGCGTCATGTCCCTCGTATGGCTGATAGATGATCGGCCGGACCTTTGGGCTCTCAGGGCCTTCATCCTGTCTGTTCTTCGTAGGGAGGCCCTCATTTTCGATGTTTGTGATGCGTTGGGCACAACAATTCACTGGGAAATCCGTGGGGTGAGTCTGACTGTATGAACGTTGTTGTTTGATGTTCGACGGTCCTTTTCTTTTGTCTTACATTGCCTGTCTATCGGATACATTTGAATGTGTATGCATGTGTGTGTGTCTGTTATTCCTTTCTCTGCATGTCTTTGGTTTTTATAGAAATGCATTAAACATGTGTTGCATCATCTCTGCAGCCGAACGGCCAAAACTCTGACCAACAACTCAGAGACGAGTTTTGCGACTTCGGGGGTCCTTCGGTGGCATGGGCAGGTCGGGAGGGTGCGGCCCGTCAACTGCTGGAAATCGCAATCTGGTCAGTCGAGCCGAGGAATGAATCCATGAAGAGTTAGAGACCATGCATAAACAGTCAGGTCCTTTTGTATCTGACAACTCACTGACTCACTTAGTTTATTCAAACTTCTTGTCCATATACTTGCATGCAGCCTGACCAGGCCAAACCTGTCCTTTGAGGAGAAGCAGTACAGATTTCTCCACCGCCTCCCTGTGTCGGACCAACCCTGCCTTGAGTGGGTCGAGGCGCAGCTTCTCAAGATTGCGGTCAGTAAAGGTTGCGCTCGGTCGCTCGAGCTGGTTAACACAAAGAGCATTCATGATGTATCATCGATCGCACAAATACCTGAAGGTAGATTATGAATGGCACTTTCTCAGT
This sequence comes from Chromera velia, assembly GCA_018398765.1. NCBI lineage: Eukaryota > Chromeraceae > Chromera > Chromera velia. The sequence goes on along the minus strand of JAHBMJ010000492.1, from coordinate 44,721 downwards.
CTTCTGTATTGCTTGATGCCATTAGCTGTCTTTGAGATGATTTTTGTAGTTCTTTACCTACAAAAGGAGAAGAGACAGAAAAGAAGGATCGAAGCAATGAAGCATGGAAAGGCGGAGGAAGGAAGGAAGAAAGGAAAAAAGGAGGGATGGATGGATGGAAGGAAGGAAGAAAGAAAGAAAGAAAGAAAGAAAAGAAGAGAAAAGAAGAGAAAAGAAGAGAAGAGAAAACAAGAAAAAAGATAAGAAGAGAAGAGAAGAAAAGAGAAGAGACAGCAAAGACGGAAGGGTAGAAAGGTTCATGTATGAATAAAGATGAGCAGAAAGAAAGCAAAGCAAAATAACGAGGATTCATCACATGTTCGGTTCCCTAACAAAGTCAAGATGGTTTCTTTCAGTTTCTTTCTCTGTTTGTACCTGAAAGCGGTGACTTCAAACGTTCAATGCGCCCAATGTATGAGTGTCTGAAAGAAACTTTCATGAACTGTTCTTCAATTTTTCATTTCCATGTAGAGGAACCTGAGGTTGGAGATCCAGAACTGAGTGGGGGGAGAGAGGGAGAGCTGCGGTGTCCCAGGGGCATCTTGATAAAACTGTAGTACCCGATAGTACCCAATTAGTAGAGTCACAGTAAGGATAAAATTGTATCTCAACTTTTACCCTATATATGTTACATTACATTGCCCTAAGTGGTTAGAGTATAACATGTCTGATCGACCCTAAAAACTAGTTTAGGTGTGATCTGTAAAAATATTTTTATAATGAGGCCTGACCATAAACTTTAGACTTTAAAACTTCTCTGGTTTAAAAACTTTAATAATAAAAGGTTTGAACACATTGATGTGTTATTTTGGATTGTTTAACATTTTAAAACATTTTTCAATGCATGTATGTACGTTAAATAATGTTAAAAGATTTTTAAAATGCGTTTCAAAAGTTATGTTTTAGAGTTCACAGACTCAAACCGGACTTTAAACTTTATTTCACTTTAAAACTTTACAGATCACACCTAAAAACTAGCCTAAAAACTATTAATGCTATCCAAAATACTATTATTGCTATAGGAAGCTTAAAACTAATGAAACCAAAGCTGTGTAGCAAGTTTAATCTCCATATAGCTAAAGAGTCTAAACCCCCTAAACTCTATAATTTTAAATATTAATTTTTTTATAATTAAAATATGCCGTAAAACTATTGGCTAAAATTGAAGGTTTACACAAAGTTAATTACCCGAACTTCCTTCATAAAGTTTCAAGTTACTTTTCTAGATTTAAATTACTACTACTTTAAAATACTCCAAATTGTTTTAAATTACTAAGCTAAATTACTTTGAATTACTAAGGTTAAATTAATCAATCAAATGCTTTAAATTTGCAGGATAATATCAAAACCTAAGTTACAACACATTATATAATTCAAGTCAGACGATAGATTATTTAGTATGATTCTGTATAACTCGGTAGTAAGGCTGAGAAAAGGTGCATAAGGTGCTGGTGCTGGTGCAAAAATAAGTTTGCACTTTAAATCAGGTGTAAAACAGGTGCAAAATAAGATGCACCCTTTACCTTATAAAAACTAGATTTCTAGGGCTGATTTCTAGTGTTTCTAGCGGCCAAAAGGTGCCTTATTCAAGGCCTAAGAGCTTTTTATGATATAAATTAGCTACACAAACTTTTATTATATAAAACAGCCTAAAATGTGAGCAAAAAGGCGACGACAGGTAAAAAAAAGTTTTTTACTCCAATTAAAGAACATGTCTCCAATTGTCTCATGACTTCATCTCTTTATGGGCCAGTTTAAGCAACGTTTTTGACCTGCCCAATGTTTTTCCTGCATGGATTTACAGTATTTGAATATGTTTGGTGCTGTTTGCGTGCTGTACTGTAGTCCAGTTCTGTCCCTATGGTCCATAAAACCTTCAAACTGCAATATTACTGCATGCATACCCCTTTGAAGCAAACTCATAAAGAAAACAACGACAAATGGTATAGTTTCATGAGAAAGAAAAGAAGAAAGAATGAAACAAAAGCAATTTTTAATCTTGATTTGCATTTCTTCTCTGAGCAAGGGCATGTACATGCAAGTGAGGGTCTGATCTCAAAGGGTAAGAGCCCAACCCCATCATAACCTGGCTATCGTCTTCACTCACCCCCCCACCCCACCCCAAACCGACAATAGAGGAGGAAGAACAGGAAGAAAAGGAAGACAAAGGAGAAGAAGAAGAAAAAGCAGACCTCTCATAGACTTTCTCCCACTCGAAGTCCCACTTGAAAACCAACGTCAGTATGTCGTCTTTCTTCCCAGAAATTCCTCGGGTCTGATGCGGGCGGATGGAAGGGGGGCTTTGGCTTTGTCTTTTGGTTTCACATTCAATGACCCGGATTATCACCGGCCCTGTATTTAGCCGATTTTTATTTTAAATTCGGCTAATAGGCCTTCTTCCGTGCATACCACGGCCCAGTAACACGCTTGCATGCATGGGCCGCGGGGAGCCGTGGGGGCGGGGCCATGGTGCGTTAAATGGCCATGACGCTGACACTTTTCACCCAATTCCATTCAATCAGGTGCAAAACAGGTGTATCAGGTGCATCTGGTGCAAAACAGGTGTATCTGGTGCAGCTTCTTGGTTTGCACCTTTTCTGAGGTGCACCTTTTCTAAGCCCTACTCGGTAGCGGAACTCTTTAACGAAATTTAAATACTTAATTGCGAGCACTGGCCCCGCGCTACGCAGGGGCGGCAGCGCGGGACATCTACACTTAGTACATTTCCAAGACTTGCATGATCGAATGGATGACCTACGCTGCCTTACTGTATGCTTCAATAAAGATTATAAAGTGAATTCTCTACCATTCCCTACAGTTGATACAAATACAAGAGTGCAATTTAGAGTCACTTTTCTTTTCCAAGGCTCTGTTGAATTTCCCCTTCTTCTTCCTCGTCCCTCTCAAACTGGTTCGTCGCATCGTACGACCTGTCCCAACCATATTCGGCTCGTTGCCATCTGCGCAAAGCAATGCATGATGAGTCTCTTGTCTTTCCCCTTTTCATCTGTTGCCTAAATTGCCATTCGCAATTTTCAGTCTGTTGGGCAATACGAAGAGTTTTGTATGTATTTAGAATGAGGAAGGGGGAGGGGCAGGGGGAGCACATTGTAAGTCTGAACCAGCCTGCGGAAATCCGATATGAATCACACATGCAGAGAAGGATGCATCCTTTCAAACAAAACAACGAACAAACGTAAAAAGAACCATGCACAGTAGTCCCCGTGTACCCTCTGATATGTATCCCCCTAAACCTCTCTTCTTGCCTACCCGTTCCACTTTGTATACTTGTTGGCCCATGGAGGTTTCCACTCGGGGCCTTTCCACTTCCACACGTAGGGGTGCCCTTTCTTCTGCACCCGCATGCACATACACATACGCATACGTGCACATGGAGAACCAGCAAAAGTTTGAAGCCAAACGGAAACTCCGATCATTTTGGGGGAAGATTCAATGCGATCAAGAAGCCCATTCGATTTGAAAACAAGCCTGGGACCACGAAGAAGGACATTTTTCTCTCCTAGCCATCTGGTCAGAGTTCTCCAGATTCCCGAAGAACGAACGGCATGACACAAACTTGACTGACAAAAGACAGATAAGCCAAGGAGAAAAGAGAAAGAATGCGGGCCACAGAAGTGTTTGAAATCAGTCTGCTTGATGAATGAATGCATGAGGTGTGAAATTACGCAGCATGACAGAAGACCAGGAGGGATAGTTATTCTGCAGCATTCTTCCTTATTCCTGCCTGTCTGCCTGTCTCGCTGATGAGCTCAGCCGAGCTCCGAAAGAATCGGGTGGCGTGGCTGACCGTCCGTGGTTTTCCTCCGAAGGTGCCGATACTCTTTTTGAACACGAACACTTTCCGCCACTTATCTGTGGAGAACTGGAGGGGTGGAACAGCAAAGAAACAAGGATGGAGCAAAGAATGAGAGCGGTTGGGGGGGAGAAATGCTGGGGCAAAACAAAGTATGGCAGAGAGCCATACAAGTTTACAACAAAATGTTCGCACATAAACTGACAAAGCGAGAGAGACCCATGTGCACAAGCCAGGAGTAAGACCGAGAGAGCACCCGAGCAACAAAGCGATCAAGCGCGCAAGCAAGAAAGGGTAGAAGAAAGAAAGCCAGAAGGATAACAATAGGGAAACAGAACAAACAAACAAAGAAACAAAGCAAAAAAGAAAAAGAGAGAGAGAGAGGCAGACAGACAGACAGACAGACAGACAGACATAGGAGACGAAAAAAAGGAAACAGAAAACTTGCTTGAACCTCCCAGCAACTTCCTTGAACCTCCCAGCAACTCGCTTCAATCTCCCAGCAACTTCTAAAACAGAGACAGAAAAGAGGGAAAGAAAAGAACGGACTAGGAAAGAAACAGAGCGAAAGAAAGAGAGGTAGCAGAGGGATGGAGCGAGAAATAAAGGGAAAAAAAGAAAGAAAAAAGAAAAGAAAAGAAAAGAAAGAAAGAAAAAAAGAAAGAACGAAAGAACGAAAGAAAGAAAGAAAGAAAGAAAGAAAGAAAGGAGAAAAGAAAAGAAAAGAAAAGAAAGAAAGAAAGAAAGAAGGGGTAGAGGGAGAGATAAGACGAACCAGGAATTCCAGTCGGGCCCTCGCTTCTTGAGAGGCGGGGTGAAGAGGTCCTGCATGTGGCACACTCAGACGCACGCCCTCCAAATTCTCTCTCTCACACACAGACGCACACATACACATACACACACGAGGAAAGAAGGATACGGGGGGACAAAGTAGAACGAGAGAAACCTGGGGCTCCTCTGAAGAGAAAAAGTGTCAATTCATATTCACACCCGCACGCGGCAACCCAGAAGGAGGCATGAAGTCCGCATCTCCTGACACAATCAGACACGCGGACCTGCTGTCTTGCCGAACTCAAACCGCCATCTTTGCTCTTGAGAAGTTCTGTCTCCTTCACCCTCCGGACAGACTGACGGACGGACCTGCGAGGACTATGAGGCTCTCCAGCAGACCCCTGGAAAGAGGAGCAGGGCCACAACCAGATCCGCTGGGACCTCCACAGTCGGGGCCAAAGCGCTCCATTGAAGTTTCCAGCTCGAGTCTGCATTTGCTCATTCACTCATTCATTCATTCATTCAGGTGGTCGTTCGCTGCTCTGTCCCTCATGCACTCACCCATTTTCGAACGGATTTGCACACTCACTCTCTCCTTGGGCAGAATCTAGAAAAACTCGCGTACACTTCCATTCCTCTGGATTCGTTTCTTGGCTCACCAACATTTCTGTCTTCTTCGTTCCCGTGACTCTTTCTTCCTTCCACCCTTTCCTCTGTCCTGCTGCATCTTTTTCTGGTCTCACTTGTGTCTGTTCCGTCAGATGCAGAGAGAGGGAGGGAGAGAGAGAGAGAGAGAAGAGAGAGAGAGAGAGAGGAGAGAGAGAGAAAAGAGAGAGAGAGAGAGAGAAGATCGAAAGGGAAATGGCGGTGTGACGGAAGGAAGGCTGAGTAGATAGACAGATGGAAGGCTGACCTGTACGCCCTCACTGCGTGTTCGAATGCTTCTCCCAGCCTCCCCCTTCTGCACGTATTTATTTATGGCCATTTTCATCCGATCGATCGATCGATCGAGGGGGGGAGTGGCAGGCAGGCATTGGACGGTGTGGTGGAGGGGAGGGAGGAGTCAAAGAGGGATTTCGTCTCTGTCGCCTACAAAATGAATGGCTGTGACGTGGGTGCGACGGGACAACAAAAACGGACACCGAGCTCGTTCTACTCGCACCTGTTTTGAAGAATGGAGGCCGAGTATCGAGCAAGAGTCAGTGGACGAATGCAGGAGGGACACCTCGGTCCGGTACATTCATTGAGTTCTTTCTTTGGACTCTTGCTTGAATGAATGGTTGCACGACCACCTGACTCTCCCCCGGACTGACCGACTGACTGAGTGAGTGACTGACTGACTGACTGACTGACTGACTCAAACAGTTTGACTGCAGCAACGCGGAAGAGTCTCGATGCTTCTGAATCCCCCCCTCCCTCCATGAGCATCCTGACACCCCCGTGCCCGTCTTGAGACCACACGGGGTCTGACTGGATTACCAACTGCCCATGGTTAGACCATTTGGAGGGCCCCGGATCAACGGGGGGCCCGGGTCTCTTGAGTCTGCACAGCAGCGGAAAATCCGCAGGCCTGAATTCAGGTGACAGCCTCTCTGCGCCTTCTGCCCCCCCCCCCTCTCCGTCTCCCTCTCTGTCAATTACCTCCAGGTGACCGAGGACCTCCTCCAACGACCGGTCCGGGTCGTCGTGACGTCTCAGGACGTCGCGCGCTTCTTTTCGTCCAGCCGCCACGCACTGCACACAAGTTGCATATCGATGTCACCTTGTCTCCACAGGCTCCCTTCAAGCCAGCAGTCGACAGAACAATGTGAGCGCATTCGACCCCCAGTCAAGCTGTGCCGTACACGGACGCGAGATGTCCATATGGACATGAAAGGAATAGGGACAGACAGCCTCTTCGTCTCGGGGTGTGTCTAGTTCTCCTGTTGACACCGAGCTGACATGCTGACTTGGTGACTGTCTGACTGTCTGAATGTTGAACCAAGAGAGGAAGTGCATCAAGGTGACTGACAGGATCTAATTGAATCGAATTGGTCGAAAAAAAGACTCGGCGTCTGCAGGGACAGACGGAGAGAAAGAGACAATGAAAAGTAGACGAGAGGTAAAAGTCAAACGGATTCTTAATTCCCAGACGCGCTAATAGACAGAGTTATGGACAGAACTCAAAGGATCAGAGCTACAACAAAAAAAGGAAGCCTGTGAGGCCGATATTTACCCCGCAGAGAAATAAAAGTGGCAGGACGGCTCTGGCATCGGTCTTTGACAAATAGACGGGCATGCGTCCAGAAAGACGGCTATCAGAAGGAGACAGACTGAGCAACACCGGCTGGACGAAACGAATGTTTCCAACGCTGACTTACGGTAAGTGCACATTCGGGGGCAATACAGAATGTGCGTGGGAACAGCCGGAAGAAGAGACACGGGCCAGAACCCGCCGGATCATGCCAAATAGCGCAGCACACTGGTAAGTCACAGAAATAGTGCCTGTTCTCCCTACGAACTCTCAATACTTTGCAACATCCCTTCAAATCCATTTATAGAGCCTGGTGCTGTAAGCACTGCCGCACTATCACCACGACTTCTTGACACCACTACAGCTAGAGCCAGGCGGAGTCCTTGTACATGCATAACATCTTCGAACGAAATGGGAGTTCGCGCAAAGCCCAGACAGAATCGTTCATCGGAGCGAGAACGCAGGTTCAGCTGGAACCAACGGCGCACGCGCGCACGTACCGCACGCGGGGCAGTGCCTGGGAGACGCGGAACGTTTGGCGAGGCCTTGCGTCATGTACGAAGGCTGAAACGAGAAGCGTCGGGCACGAATGAAAAAACCCGAGACGGGAGACGGCTTAACGTTCATTTGCGAGTAAGGAAGGCGTCTGAGAGGAGAAAGAGCAGACAGTAAAGCAGGAGACGGTCATACGAGACGGCAAGAAAGTGCACGACGAAAAACCCTTTTTTATTTTCTCCTAGGGTCTGACACTCTGTGAGGGTACCCTAGGTTTAAAGTTAGGTTTTTCAATAAAAACTTAAATTTTTGATGTTTTAAAAGATATTTTTGGAGCTTAATTTACTAAAAAAGCTTTAAAAACGCTAAAATAAGGTTGAGTGGCTAAGGTTAGGGTAGGTTAGGGTAGGTTTAGATGAGTTAAAAACCCATTCGGTACGTCAGGTTTAGAATTGGTTTAGAAACCATGGTTACACCAGACTTAAACCTTCCAAACCTTTTCAAACGTGTCCTGAAGACGTTCACCCTGTTACCAAGAAAAGCAAGAGCATCGGTCTTTCTCAGATCGGCTACATTGATGGAAATGCGAAGTTTCATGCTCCTCTTGTGTCGTATGAAGATGCTGATGAACAGAGGGAGGTGAGCTACACTATGTTTATGCTAATGCTTACTAATGCTGATGCGACGTTCTCATACTCCACGCTTAGACGATGTGCCAATCAGCGCAGTATTTTTTTTGATTCACACTGTACTAAACATTAATGGCGGCTTACTAGGGCGGCTTATAAATTGAAAATAAAGAATTGGAGTAAGTTAACCGGGCATAACCAGGCGTTTGAAAAGGAAATTGTACCTCTGGAGGAGTCTGTTGAAGTGTGAAAGAATGAAGGCAGCTTTTGTGTTCTTAAGTTTATCCTACATCCATTGAATGATCGGTTTGTCTGATGTTTCCTGGTAAAATGCCAGGTTATGTTTGCTTTGCATCTTCTCTGTGTTCATGCAAAAGCTATTTGGAACCAGGTTTAGACTGGTTTGGTCAGGTTGGGGGATTAGGTTTGCAAACCGACGTCATGAACGTTTACGAACCTCAGAGGGCGAATTGACTTTCCTATATATAAAAGGTCATGAGATTTAATTTGAAAAGTTGTGTTATCGTAGAAATAAGGTCAGTTCATCCTAAAAACCTTAAAAAACTACTTTTTAGAGTTATAGCTAATCAGAGTGACACATACCCCTAGGGTTTATAATTAAATTATATTTTTTTTTTTTTAAGTGTCATACCCTAGATTTTCTCTGAAAAACCGGAAATGTGCAGGCTAGTGGAAGCGATATACGCGGGGGCTTTCGTTTTCGGGGACTGGACTAACGCGGTTTGCAGGGTCCCACAGCCAAGTTTGCATAAGCGAGCCACGTGCGCGCGTGACGGATCCGGACAAAGGTCAGTGCGCGGGGGCTGAGAGCGAGACACATAACCGTCGGCGCGTTTTGCGCGATGGTAGAGGTAACTCAAGCAGTGAGCTGCCTGAACTCAGTGTGTTCATAGTGTGTGATGCCTTTAAGTTGAACGCAACGTCTTTTTCTGAGGAAGCGCGACACGAAGATGTAACGAGAAGTCATGGAAGCTCCGAAGGAGAACAACGGGCAGGCAGGCGCCACAGGTGTGGCCGGCGATGGTGAAGTCGCTCAGCCAGTGGTCAAAAGGGCCGAGACTAAGGGGGCGGCGGGCATGTTGGCCGAGGACAAACAGAAGGTCAAGGATGTAGCTGCCCTGCTGTTGGCCGTCGCTCATGGTGAGTGAGTGAGGCGGAACAGTAGAGGGAAAGAAGGGAGGAAGAAAGACCTTAGCGAGGTGAGGCAGACGCGAAAGGCTGTTGTCAGCTTACAGCGGTTGCCAGAGAGGCCACAAAGGGTATGTCAGTAAGCAGTAGCAAGACGCCAGTGGTGCGGTGTAAATCGAATTATGAATGCCCCCCTTATCTGTCTGCAGCTATGGAGCTCCTCGATGAAGAGACGAGGAAGAAGATGGCAGAGAGGTGGGGTGACAAGAAGGAGGAAGAGAGGAGGAAGGAAAAGAACGAAAGAGAGCGCCTCCGTTGTAAGAGTAAGAAGAGGGAGCGAGCGGAATTGGAGGCAAAGATCGAGACACTCCGAGCAGAGAGGCTCGAGGACTCGGAAGGAGATGCCACGGGGGGGGGCGCAGCAGCGGTAAGGGCCCCCAAACGTGTTAGAGCCATCACCATCGACTCGGGCGATGAAAGAGACAACGAGGCCGATATGGTCGACGTACAAGAAGAGGCCATCGCTGTGGCACTTGCAGCCGCGCAGATTCTGGCAGGTCAGCGGTACAAGAAGAAGGGGATGGAAGGGGTAGCGGTGGCGCAAGTCCCAGAGTGGGATGTGAATTGCTTTCTGCCTCCTGCAAAGGTGGGGAGAGACGGGACGTGCCTAATCCCGAAAGACAACGCCACGGCAGGGGCGTTGGCTAGGGGCTCCAACCCTGATGGTGAGTACAAGCTAGTACAAGCTCAGGAGGAGGTGGCCGTCAGAGTTGGTCAAGAAAGTTTTGAAGGAGTGGGCTGCTCAGCTAACCAGAGAGAGGGATAGCATCACAGACAGGACAGAAAGGAGAGAGGCAGAGAGAGCCAGAAAAGTTGCAGAAGCAGCAGCAGTGCTGATCCGGTTCTTTGATGGCTGCACTGATTTCTCCGACCTCCAACAGGCCTCGCTAGAGGCGGTGGGCTACGTGCTTGATGCGAAGAAAGATGGGGCCCCGATCCCTCCCCACTCGACTGATCTCATTTTCCCTCTGCTAGCGCTGACCTTCAGAAGGTTGTCGCAACTGAGGGAGAGAGCTCATCTGACTGAGTGCAGAGTCTTGACTCTGGAAGAGAAGATCCAGAGGATAGGGCACCCCGTGACTGCTGAGCAGCAGAGGACCTTTGTAAAGGCAAAGCACACGCAGCAGCAACAACAGCAGCAGCGGCATGGAAACGCCGGGGGAGGGGCAACCGCCGCCTCGGGTGTATGCAGAATTTGTGCAGCAAAAAACAGGTATGAGGTTCGAGTGCACGGAGCGACCCCCCAGAACGTAGCCTCGATGAAGCACTCCTTGTCGGAGTGCCCAAACCAGGGGCTGCCAGACTGTGCAGGATGGAAAATGATTGATGAACTATATAGGGCCACCAAGTAAGAAGGGAGACTGAGGGCAGCGGAGTTAGAAAGGTTGTTGCAGGGGAGTGAGCTGAGCAGTCCCTCCGGCGGGGGTAACGGAGCAAAGGCGTTGAGAGGGGTAGGGGCGTGCACTTGCCCCTGTTGATGCAGAAAGAAATTCTAACCCGTATTGGCAGGGGACTCGATTTTGCTCGTTTTCTGTGTGTCGGTGGAGTTAGTGCAGGCAGTGTGGAGAGGGAGAAGCCTTACTATTCCCTGTCGTGATCGCCTGCCAACGAGGGTCCCTAGGCCAAGGGGGGCCTGATTATGGTGCAGAGCTGAGCAGACAGAGGAAAGGGGAGGTTTAGAAGCAGTGTGCTGAGGGGCACTAGTTACCAACGGAGATACAGTTGCAAAAGGGGCGTGCATATATGGAGTGACAGTGGTGGAGAGAGAGTCTGCATGCAGACACAAACAGGGCAGAGGCGTGGGAGATGCACCTGCAAAGCACGCAATGCAGAGGCATGAATAGGGTCGAGACAGGGCTGCATGGTTTCATAGCATAATGGAGTCTATGCTGAGAAAGAAGGGGGCGGATGCAATATAGAACGCGTAGCTATCAAAGTTTGATATCCGATTCGGTGAAAAGACTGCGGAAAGTTGCAAGTGAGACTACGCAGAGACCATCGTTGGTTAATCAGTGTTCAGGAATAAAAGGCTGTGGCTATGGAAAATTGTTAAGTAAAATTATAGGAGTGAGAAGTAAGTTAGTGAAATTATTATCGTACAAAAGAGGGATAAATTCACTAGTGCGTTCTAGTGAGATGGTAGGGAGAGTATGGAAAAGCAAGAAATTAATATTAATAATGGATGCTAATTAGTTACATTTGATGGGATGTGTGCAGGCAAGAAACCTCTTCCACCGCTGAAGTCGAGATGGCCGTTACCACTGGAGGAGTGGACGTTACCAGACATGGGAGCGGAGCTGCCCGCGGGGTGGGAGACACCAGATCGTTAGACAGAAGGTTTGTAAGTGAACTTTCAGAAAATGAGAGAGTTTGGGGTAGATGAAAGGCTGGTGTGCCAGTTAGAAGAAGGTATAAAACTGCCACTGAAGTATTGGCCGCCGAGATTTCAGATGGAAAATTATTCGTCCCTTGTCGAATGGGAAGAGAAAGTAGGAAGGGAGTTTGACAGATTAGAAACAGAGGGGTTCATTAAAAGAGTTAAAAAAGAACCATACATTGTGTTACCTCTGGGTGCTGTTCCAAAACCAGAAACGGGAGAACCGCGCATAATCATTGATATGACAGTGTCAGGAGTGAACGAGGCAACGAAAGACACAGTCATGGGACTGCCAACGCTTCGGCATGCGATGTGGCTTATGAAGCCAGGCGAGTATATGGCAAAACTTGATTTGAAGGACGGGTACTTTCACATCCATATTCACCCAGACCATGTCGATTTGTTAGGGTTCTTTAACCCAAGTACAAAAGCGTTTTATAGGTATAGAGTGATGCCTTTTGGACTGAAAGTCGCGCCATTTGTATTTCAAGGAACGACGGAGCACATTCAAGAAGTGTTTCGAAGGAAAGGGTTGCACACAGCGAGGATTAAATCGCTGAATTATATTGACAACTTCTTAATTACAGCGGCAACGGAGGGTGAAGTATGGGAGGCGTTGAAACTTGCGTTGCAGATACTCAGTGATATAGGATGGAAGATGAAGGAATCAAAAACGGTGGATCCGACTCAGTCGTTAGAGTTCACAGGAATTAGCATAAACACGAAGAGTCTGGGGCTGTATATCCCATAAAAGAAGGTAGTTAAGGCATTGAACAGAATAGAGGGGCTGAGAAAGGCAGCAGAGGCAGGTGAGGCAACAATTACGCAGGAGTTGCAGTTAGTAGGCTTGCTCAGTCACCTGAGGCTCGTGGTATACCAGGGTAGGCAGAAGTTGGCCCCATTTTGGAGAGTCCTTGCTCCAAGTACGCGGCCAAATTCGAGGATGGCGCAGAGGAAATGGAAGAAGGGGGGGCTAGCGCTGTCAAAGGAAATGCTACGCTCTTTGCAGTCGTGGGAAGAGACATTGAATAAAAGACCGATTAGGAAACTTTATGTGACACCAACAGGAGAGTTAGACGTGTGGGATGCAGATTGGCTAGCATCATGGGAAGATATCCTAAGGGATGTTGCAGTGATCACAGGGGATGCGGCAGGTACGGGAGCAGGGGGGTTTTGGGGGGAGAGCCCAGTATGGTGGTTATGGTCAGGGGCACAAGCGGTATGTTCCTCGAACTAGCGAGAGGCAAAGACAGCGGCGTTGTGTCTGAAGAAATTTATTGAGCAGGGCGCAGGCCGCCACTCAGGAAGAGTTATGATCCGGTCAGACAATTTAGTCACAGTGAGGATTATCAACAATCGTCACAGCACGGCCGCAGCATTGGGTGAAGTGGTAGAAGAGGTGTAAGCAGTAGAGAGAAAGGCAGGTGTCGAGGTAGTTACAGTGCATATTCCAGGGAGAAAGAATAGTGTCGCAGACCAGTTGTCCAGGATGGGGGGAGAGGCCCATCGGCAGGAAGTGCTGAAGGACGGGGTGTTAGCCCATCTGAATAGGCAGGCAAGCGGAGCCTTGAAGAGGGCGACAACGGTCGGGCAGGCAGGGGAGAGATCTGACGTGGTAGTGTATGCGCCAGCGGGGGACAAGTATAAATCTGTTGTAAAAGCTGCAGAGCTGGCAGCGGTATGTCGACCGCATATTTTGGTAGTGCCAAGGGCAGTAGGGGATTATTGGAGGAAAGGTGGGGTGGAATTTAGGGTGATGGACAGATTCGGCAAAGGGAGGGAGATTTTCACTCCCCAACCCCCGCTACAGACGGAGGTGCAACACAGCCATGGTCGATAGGTGTTCAGTCTTCCGAAAGGGTGACCAATTATAGAAAAGTGGGAGGCTTTGTTGATTGATAGGCGAATGGAGTAGCGCCGTGTCGTTGACAGAGTGTAGTAACTCAAAGAAACTATATAGGTAGATATGGTGTATCGCATATAAGTTTTAGACTGAGTTTAAAACCGTGTGTCAGGCGTTACAGTGACTAGGAAGGCAATGCAATGGCTGAGGAACATTGTATTAGTAGCGAGAGTCCTAGCAGATAGGGAGTGGTGGTACTATACGGACGCTAGATACATGAGACTCTACTGAGAAGACGTATCTGCAATGGGTAAGCAGGAATTGCACATCAAGATGACTGTATGTGCCGTGTGTTGGATGCAGGGATTGCACAGCCGGTGGCGATGACAAGGGCGGGTCGTGTCCAGACGTTGTCAAAGAAGGCAAAGGAAGCGGGGTTTGTATCCCATTCACAGCTCGCCACCGCCATAGGGGCAGTGAGCAAGGAGGAAAAAGAAAGGAAGGTTACGTCAAAGAGACAGCTCATGGAAGAGGCAATATCGATTGAAGCCGCCGCGCTTGAACCAAGTACGAAAAAGAGATATGAAGCAGCACTGAGGAAGATGGAGAGGTCGAACCCCCACCTGCTGTCGATGGCTAGTCCGCTGGATGTCAAGATGGGGTTTGCACATCTGAAGGGACTCAGAGGGGAGGAGATTGAAACGCTAAGAGGGGCAGTGAGATGGTAGTATCACAAGCAGGGGCATGGCGCCCCGCCCCTGGAGCACGAGAGTTTGAGGTACTTTTGGTTAGACCTGAAGAAATTGGCAGACAACAAAGTTAAAGAGAAGGAGAGACTGTCAAAGGAGGAAGTGCTCCAGTTGATAAAGTTCTGGAGAGAGCAAGAGACATTGGATAGGGTACAAAACGCTACAATAGCGGTGTTAGCGTTTTTTCTTGTGAAGAGGATTGGTGAGATCCTGGTGAGAGAGAGGGAGGACTTCATACTCAAGGAGAGAGGTGACCCAGCGTTCATCGCATGCTATATTCACAGGTCAAAGGGTGACCCCTTCGGCAGGGGGGCGATGTGTCCAATACCATTGGTGGCGACGGATGGGACAGCGCTAGGAAGACACATCTTGGACTTTCTGGAGAAGGCCCTACGAGATGGGGCCCTCTTCCAAGCAACGGATGGGTACGGCAAGAGGTGGAAGGGTACGGCACTCACGCGGGACGCATGGCAGAGGGCGCTGCGAAAGGCGATTTAGAGGTGCCTGCCCGAACGAGAGTGTACAAACTTTACGACACACTCGCTTAGGAGGAGTGGCCACACGACGGCGAGGAGGGCAGGGCTGCCGGTTGACGTAGTGGTTAACATTCTAGGTCATAACAGCGTCAACGCATGGATGGCGTATACAGCCAGAGACGTGCAAGAGATTGCAGCGCATATTGCAGGCATGTAACAACTTTGCCTATGTAGGGTGTAAGGTGGAAGTACGTAAGAGGAACAGCAACTTTTTGAAGGTGAATAAGGAGTATATGACATACGAGTAGCTATTATAGCCAAAGGGCAGCGTTGATGCTTAGCTGACTCTAAGCTGAGGCAATGGTGGCCGCCTGCCAAGCAGTCACGCACGGAAGTTCTCTGGGGGGGAGCAATCAGGCGGAGGCGGGCGGCCGCCGGTCGGCAGTTTGTAGGTGTGTGGGGGTTTGGGGGTAGATCCTCGAGGCTTGTGGCCACCTGACACTAGAGCCTAGAAATCTAGGCAAAGGCGGAAAAGCTCGAGCGTGATCATGTCTAGCAAAACCAGAGTATGAACACAAAAAAACTAGCAACAGATGAGTCAAGAAACGGTAGAGCATGCGAAGTGTGGAAGCTGAAATGGGAGTTTGCGTAAAGCCCAGACAGAATCGTTCATCGGAGCGAGAACGCAGGTTCAGCTGGAACCAATGGCGCACGCGCGCACGTGCCACACACGGGGCAGTGCCTGGGAGACGCGGAACGTTTGGCGAGGCCTTGCGTCATGTACGAAGGCTGAAACGAGAAGCGTCGGGCACGAATGAAAAAACCCGAGACGGGAGACGGTTTAACGTTCATTTGCGAGTAAGGAAGGCGTCTGAGAGGAGAAAGAGCAGACAGTAAAGCAGGAGACGGTCATACGAGACGGCAAGAAAGTGCACGATGAAAAACCTTTTTTTATTTTCTCTGAAAAACCGGAAATGTGCAGGCTAGTGGAAGCGATATACGCGGGGGCTTTCGTTTCCGGGGACTGGACCGACGCCCGCCCACCTACCTTTGGAGTCCCGGTCTGTCTGTTTTCGGGTAGCCAGATATTCAACGGGTCCGCCAGCGGAGGGTTATAGTCCGATTTGTTGGCCTACCTCAGGGGCATGGGGGCAGATCCTCGAGGCTTGCAGCCGCCTGACACTAGAGCCTAGAAATCTAGGCAAAGGCGGAAAAGCTCGAGCGTGATCATGCTTAGCAAAACCAGAGTATGAGCACAAAAAAACTAGCAACAGATGAGTCAAGAAACGGTAGGGCATGCGAAGTGTGGAAGCTGAATCATAATGCACTGAGGGGCTCCCGATGGGTTCCCGTCTCGTGCATGGCGTCTCCATTTCATGCATGCATGACCGCGGACATGACCGCGCGCGGACGCCCGTCCCCGGTATGTCCCCGGTGCATCACACCGCGTGCGCATGTGCAGTGAGTACGTCGGGTTAATTGGACATCTTTTTCAAGTGCGATTTCCACTTCGAATTCAAGAAGCTTTAAGACGCCTATATAGTTCTGCATTGGTATACGGCGGGCTCAAGCGAATGGAGACTAACTTGTCTACGTCTCCCAGTGCAGACACTTCTTTCGTTCTTGGTAGCCGTCAGTCTGCCTACGAATTTTGCCGCCGTCTCCTTCGAGCAAGTCTCTGTCCTTCCAGTCACTTTCGATCCTTAGCCTGGTACTCTCACGTGTGGATCTGTCTTTCTTGACCTGTTGCCCGAGGTATTTTTGCTGAAATCATTTAATGTACGTTCTGGCTTCAATTCTTAAAGCCGTCAGGGACGCGCCCTCCGCCCTCCGTGCGCGTCTTCTTTCTCCAGGACAGTCCAACGAGCAGCTCCACTCGCTCAGGGACGTTTTCGTTGTAGCGCAGGACCCCTTTTGGTACAACGAGCATGTCTATGACCTTTGGCTGGAGGGTTTTTCCATTGCCGAGGCTCTGGGAGAGAGGATGAGTCACTTCCCGACCCCCCCGAATGAGGAGGGGAGAGAACGTCTCTCGTCCCTGGTCAAATTGGACACCGCCCATCAGTATCATGTGTTTGAGATGCTCGAGTCTGCACTGGCTCATCCCAGTTCTTTTTTGAGGTTCTCAACCCTCCAGATTCGTACCTTCGAGAGGAAGCGAATCCTGGAGAGATACTACGCCTTGGACTCTGAGGTTCTTCACCAATTATTGAGAAGACCTAAGCCTTTGACCATTAAGCAAAAAGGCCTGGTTATGCTGGCAAAGCAGGCCAACAAAAGGCAAGAGTCCGTGCAGAGGCAGGTAGAGAATGTGAAAAGAGTGGTCAGGTGGCTTGAGTCGGCAGATGACAAGGTGGACATTCGGGAAGTCGTGACGACTTTTGTCCCCCTTTTCGGGGAGGATCTGGGGGGGCGGTATTTCCGTCTGAGTTTTATACTCTTTCATAAGTTTGAAATTTTTGTCAAAAGAAGTGCCCATCTGACATTGCACCAGCTAGAAGCTCTTGTTGCTTTGTTCCCCTGTTTCTTCCCCCTTGACGGTTTAGACATCGAACAAGGTGCGTTGGAGAAGGTCAGGCAGGTTCAGGGGGCGTGTGGGAACACGAGAGTGGCGGATGAATTCCGCCAACATGTAAAGAAAGAATGGGTCAGAGCCTCTACTAAGGAGAAAACAGGTCCAGCAGCCGCAGCCGCAGCCGCAGCGGCAGCAGCTGCTGCTGCAGCGTCTGCAGCGGGGGGTGCGGGTGCGGGGGCCATGATGGGCCCTTCCTCTATGACCACGTCTGAATATGGCATCCTGGGGTCCTTCCACGGCCCAAGTGTCTCTGCAGGGAACCGTGGGGGGGCTCGGGGTGCGACGATAGGTTCGGTAAGCGCCTCACTTCAGGGAGGAGGGGGTTCCATGTCCGTGAGGGCATCGGCCCTCTCATCGAATGGCTTTCCGGGGAGCGAGAAGTCGCCCTCGGGAGCGCCCGGTGGTGGGAGCATCAGTGTGCGCACATCACAAAGTCCGGCTGTTCCGACAGCTCTTTCTTCTTCTTCGCCACGGAAAAAGGGGGGGAAGACGGGGGGAGGTACAGCGGCAGCAGCAGCTCCCACTCCTTCAGAGGGCGGTGGGGCCAGTGGAAGTCGAGGGAAGGAGTTGCCTGTCGGAGAGGATTCGGTTCAGAAGAAGCCGAAGAAGCGTCCGGCCTCCAAAGATTCCAAAAGAGAAAAAGACAAAGAAAAGGAAAAACAGAAAGAGGGAGAGGGATCCGTGTCGCTGCATCCGATGACTGAACCTGTCGCCCCCCCCAAACCCAAACAGAAGCAACCGAAGAGGGATACAAACGGTTCTTTGGGACCAGCAGCGAAAGGAAAGGACAAAGACAGAGAACGGGACAAGCGAGAGTCCTTTTTTGCTGAGAGTGCCGCAGCACTTCCAACCAATGCCCCCATACCCCCGATAGTTCTCAGCCTCATTTCACCCCCGCACAAGCAACCCAGACTCCAATCTCCCCTCGTTGTAAGCACACCCGCCAACCCAGGCGCTGCTTCATCAGCACCCTCTCCAGCCCCGGCCCCTTCTGCAAACCCAGCAGGAGGTGTCGCATCCCCAGTCAATGCCAATGTGGGCCCACCGACCCCGGCACCGTCGTTGCCTCCAGGGGCTGTTGCACAACCTCCGCCATCTGCAGCGGGGAATGCCGGGGCCCCAGGAGGGACCTCAACAACCGCGGCTGCTGCGGGGCCCGCCCCAACGAGTTTGGGCCTTTCAGTGGCTGCTCGTTTTGAGTCTTCTCAGACGCGTTTGATGGCAGCCACCAAATTGTTTCTCCATGCGTTGAGAACGATCCAGGCTGGAAATCGGTATTCCCGTTTTGTGGGGGCTGTGGTGGAATTTGCAGAGAGGTTGAGGTTCTTTGAGCCCCATGTGGCTGAGTCTGTCCACTTTTTTCACGTCTGTAAACGTGCTTTCAGACAGGTGCAGGCACGAGACCTCGCCCCCCTTGCAGAGACCTTCGATGCTCTGACGAATCTCGTGATGTGGGCCTTTTTCATTCTTCTGCCGCAACCCCAAGACCCAGTGCTTCTCCTACAGCAACAGCAGCTGCAACAGCAACAACAGGGGGGGAATTCAAATCCAGTCGGGGGTGCGGCAGCAGCGGCGCCGGGACCTTCATCGCAGAGAGGACTGCAAATCTGGGGCGGGGGAAATCAGTCAGCGGCACCAACACACACGCAGCGCAGTGCAGCCTCCCCTGCACCTTCCCCCCCTCCGCTCTCTCCCCTCCCCGTTCCAGTTACTGGTCCCACGGCTTCAAACGGAAAAGGGCGGAATGTCCTGTCAGTGAGCAGCAACCTCAAAGCGAGAAGTACGGACCCCCACCCGGTATCACCCCGAAATGCCAGCAATGGAAAAGGCCGCACTCTGGTCTCAGCCAACAGCAATCTCAAGGGCAGAAGTACAGATCCCAGTTCTCAGTTGCCAAAAGACAACTGATCGAACGAGTGTGCTAGAACGCGTGATTGAAAGAAAGCTGTACCCTGCATGATTAACATCTATGTTAACATGCTTGCTTTCATAGCCTGAATCATAGGTGGCTCACGCCGCTTAGCCTCACCGGCCCGGTTTTTAAGTTAACCATGCACAACTGCCAACTTATTAGAATTTACACTATATGGATAGGAGTAACCATTTTTGGATGGTAACTCGCGCGGCCTGACGGCCGCACAGTAACCAGAATCGTGGTTACGGTAGTAGTACTTTTATAGGTTGGGTTACCATCTAGGTTACTATGGTAGCGGTGGTAGGGTATTTTTAGTATAATCATAGGTTAAAAACTGTTAAAAGATAAATAAAAAACAATTCAAGTTTAAAACACGTTTTAAATGGATGAACAACCGTTTTAAGCTAGGTTTTAAGATCTCGTATACACTTAATTTAAGTAATTTAACTTGTTAAATTATTAGTTGAGTCTAAGTTGACGAAGTATAGTTGAAGTATCATTGATTTAACCTTTCATCTTGGTAGTGCCAATGGCAGGTGCGGTGGACCCCCTTATAGTTACGAATCGTCGGTTATACCCAATTTGGAGTAAATAAGGCTACCCTCAAAACCCCTGGTAGTTACTCCTAACCGTATAGTATATTAGTAGACTATTAGAATTTTATCCATGCATATTCTAGGCATTTAACCCTAGATGAAAGCCTTAATTATATATAAAAAGGTTCAAGGTTCAAAGTTAACTTTAAAATTATGAATTGAATCAAGTTGACTAGCAGGTTGAAAAACAGGTTCACTTTTACGATTATTATTAAAACGTCAACTAGTAGTTTCATCGACATCCTATAAATTTTTAGTTTTTATCAGTGCAAGCCGAATCTTAGCCGATACCTGGCAGTGGACCGCGGGGATTCCCGGAACATAAAATCCCATCCTATCCTATCTAGGGGTAATTTTTATAGGGAAAAAAAAAAAGGTCTCCAGGGCAAATCCAAGTCGTAGGCTAGACCACTAGTCTAGCTATATAGGCAAACGACGATGGCGTATAATGATGATAAAGTTATTATAAACAATATTTATAGCTAATTGAAGTGTTTTCAAAAGTTGATGTGTGTAGATACATGGTTAATTAGGAAGTAATTCGAACTCGATAATTTCAGAGCTTGGTAACTACGCTAGTTCCCATGTTTAAGTCATTGCCAGTGACAGATGAGCACGGGTCTGTATACTTGCATTCGATCAGTCCACCCTGACATGCTGCATGTCATACAGTGGTGGTCGTTGACTCGGAGGGGGGGAGGAGGGCGAGGTAGTCGCTTGTCCTGTCGACTCCCCTGACGACCATTTTCTTCGGGTCCGTCCAACTGAAGGGAAACTCAGGAAGAAGGTCCCCCGACTTGGAATCCCTCCACCCCCAGCTGGTCGCAAAGATTGCCTTGTATTTATCTCCGGGTATTTGCTTCTGCAAGATCATTCATACACCGAGGGAGCCGGGGTGTGAGTGTAGTGACTTGCAAATATGTGTCAGAATTGCTCCCCAACAATTTCTCTTTTCGTTTCCTTCTATTCGGCTTTACTTTTTTTTTTCTCTGCGGTCTCTCTCTCTCACGCACACAATGATCAGAACAAAGCGGTGCTAGGACAACACAAAGATCCACGAGGAAAATGCCATGCGGCCCTTCTTGAAGCAGCGTTACAAACTTCAAGTTCTTGTGTTGTGTTCTCAGCGGCACGCACACGCACACGCGCACGCAGACACACACAGACGCGCGCGCGCGCAAAAGCACACACGCACACCGAGACAACGAACCTGCACAGGCTCGGGAAAGAACCAGCCCCTGTTGAATCCGTCAGGACTCTGCTCGGCAGCCCCAGTGAACACCCAGCCCCCCGAAGCTCCCGTCCAAATCTCCACCCAGCTGTGGTTCCCCCCCGTCTCCGTGTTCCATAGAGGGGTGCCTGCATGCAGGACCAAAAAGGAAGGAGGGGAATGAATGAATGAATGAATGAATGAATGAATGAATGAATGAGTGAGTGAGTGAGTGAGAGAATGAGGGAAGGAAGGATGCACAAAGTGGAGGCGCATGAAGTCTTCTCTCAAATTCTTCTTCCTGTCAGTAAGTGTTCCACCAGGATCGACCTCCCTGAGACACAAGCAACGGTGGGCAGGGAGGGTATCACACCACACACATCCAGCACCTCTCCATCCAAATTGGAAGTCGAATCGGCAGCACGCCCACGTGCCACGGATCCGCTCCCAAGAAAACGTTCTTCCAGGCATATTTTGGGTGTCAGACATCCACCATACAAAGCAGCAAACCAAAACAAATAAAAATAAACGCACAGACCGACCAGCCATGCGGGCCGGGATGCCGGCGGCTCTGCAAAGGTTGACCAGGAAAATCGAGAGACCCGTGCAGGAGGCGTAACCTGAAGGCAAAGACAGAACACAGTACGAATACAGTGAGTGAACATGGGTGCATAGGTAAACAGGCAAGCATGCAGAATGAATGCGTGACAGCTAGGCAGACGGCTAGAGAGAGAAGAGAAGACAAGAGAAGAGACAAGAAGGAAGGAACAGGAAGGTCCACTGCATGCCCTTGTGCACGGCCTAGATAGACGCCTGAGATGCCTGGCATCGTCTGAGAAGTCTGCAAAACTTTCTCTGTGTGTTTCTTTGTCCCTCCCTCGATGAGAGGCCGATTCTCTCTCGCCTGCTCTCTGCTATTCTGAAGCCCACAGTCAGACTGAAGGTCTAGCTTCATGACATCTTTCCCTGATCGACTTGAGGGGGTCCCCCGATGACTCAATCCGTTCGTCTTGAATCCTTTTCTTTATTCAATCAGAGAGAACTGGAGTGCGAGAAGATTTTCCGCTCAGCTGGCCAACGTGCAGACCAACAGACAAATGAACAGGGAAAGAGAAGGAAGAAGATGCCACGGGAGTCTATGCACCCACATACCTGCGTGAAGCACTTGGGCAACAGACATGATTTGAGGTGACTGGTCGGACTTGAACACGATCTTGTCATGGCCCCACTCCTTGAAGGCTTCCCATGCTTTCAGGTTCAGTGCAAGGGCAGCATCAGAGAGGCTTGTGGCGGCCTTGGTATCTGAGCCTGTGGAGGGAAGGAGGAGAGCTTTGGCCTTCTCGAAGAACAGACTGCGCCAGCTCTGGCCGTTCGGAAGTCTCTCTCGCTGCACGTCATAGACAAGAAAAGAAAATACAGGAAGAGAAAAGAATTTCAAAAGAGGAACACCAAATCCAACGGGGCAAGAATGTCTGATGCCTCCTTGTTTCCATGTGAAGTGGCCTTACTCTTCCGCCCTGGTAGGATCTTTGCAACGTACAGCTCAATCAGTGCATGCACTTCTTTTTGGCCGGAAAAAAGGCTCGTCTTTTCTCGAGCCTCTTAACCACACTGCAACACAAACGGATCTGTATTTGCAAGCCAAAAACCAGCGGGGATCTTAAGCAAACACGAAAGAGAATGAATCAGTTCCTCCCTCCCGCTCTGTTCCATCCATCCCTTCTCTCTCTGTCCATCGACAAACGGACGGCTCCCCGCTTGGCATGCGGTCAGTCAAGTCAGTTGATCCGTTTCTTTCCTGTACGTTTCTTTCTCTTTTCTCGTGCTCTTTCTCTTCCGCTTCCCACAGCCACTCACCATCAGTACAACTCAACGGAAAGCCACAAAAACGAATCAAGAAGGGACAGCAGGAAACACATCCCGGCCAGGAGAGAAAAAGGGGCGGCCTTGCAAGATTTGCGGACGGGGGGTGAGCGGAGAATGAGAAGATGCGGAAGGGTAGAATGGACGAGGAGAGAAATTCAAGGACACCTGACAGAGTCCTCACTGCTCGAGGGAGCAGAGAAGAATAGACTCACCAGCTCGTCGATGACCGCGTACCTGCAGACAAGCGAATTCACTCATGCAAACCACTGAGAGAGAACAAAATTATCGCTCGCATCCATCCATCCATCCAGCAGCCGGCAACTTTGGAATTGGCAGGCAGTGGAAGGAATGCAGTGGTTGATGGTAAGGCCAGGGAGTATGTCGAGGAAACCTCAGGGCAGACAGCCGCACAGTACACGCAAATAGAAGGGGGGGCAAAGGGGAACGAGTCTTTCTTTCTTTCATTCATTCACACACACACACACACACACACACACAGAGAGAGAGAGACCCTCTTTGCATGTTTATCATCTTCCTTCAGCCTTTTCCCACAACTCCCATTCACAATGGAACAAATGCACAAATGTTCTGAGTACGCAACGAAGCCCATCAATTCCCCATTGCACGCCTTCCTGACTCTATTCCTCCGTCTCTCTTCTCTCTCTGTGTGCGTGACTCCTGTTGCAAGCAAACAACAATTGACCGCATGTAACACCGATTTCTCAATCCTGGGGATCTGTCACTGCGCACTTGTGGACGCATGCTGGATGTCTCTTCGACTGACGGCAAAACTTCATTTTTGAAGACCTCGAACGGCACCGTCTCCTTCCCTGCCCACGGAAAAGTCTCTCTTGCCTTCAGGGCGAGGCGAATGTTCTCGGCCAGATCCTCCAGAGTGGGTCCTGTCTGACTGTCCAGATCCATGGGGGGCATATTCTTCAGCAGAGAGTGCCAGCATTCCAGCTCCTCCTCCGTGAACTGCTCCACAACGGACAGAGACAGAGAACCGACAGACTGAGAATTTGGGCCCGTCACACCTCCGCGGAATTTTTCGATCTCCTCAAAGACCTGCCGAGCCGACGGGGTGCTTCGTTGTCTTGAATTCTCCCTCTTTTCCAGGGAGACCGAGAAGCCGGATGCCATCAGCACAAACAGGAAGGGCACGAGGAGACTCATCCCTTAATTTTCAATCGATCGTCACTGAATTCACACACACAGGACAACACAAAATGCACAGGAATCCCCCCACGGACGGTCTCTGACCTTCTCGCCTCAACCTCTGATCATGCACGTTGAGGGATCAGAAGCTGCCCAGACATGCCATGACATGCCCACTGCCCAGACAAATTTCCTGACCTTAGTAGCTCCATAGTAGCTCCATAAAACTCAATCTTTGACCGCGCGATTCCATGCGCACGAGTCTCGCGCGCGCGGCAGCGCGCAACATGCATGCATGCCGCGCGGCGCCGCCGCGCGCGCGTTGAAGTCTCTCGATGCATGTCTCTCGTCCGTCTACGCCTCGCTCCGAAGTAAGGTTTCGACATGGCTTCAATGACGTATATATTAATACATCGAAACTGGAGGAATTTGGGACTGCATGTGCCACGGCGTGTTAGCTCACACGATTCTTCGATCCAATTCAAGCCAATCCTTTGCTTGATCAAACCTACCAGGAATCGTCCAGGTAGCTCTATTGTGCACCTACGTTGCTTTGTGACTTCCAGTCTCCTACCAAAGCTCCGAAAAAACAGTGCCATCTTATCTTTAGGACGCGCTGTGTGTCCAGCTCTGTCTTAGGTTCGGAAGTTTCATGCAGGGAAAATCACACCGCGACTAAACATATCAAGATGGTGAAAATTCGCGCCGCCTCGACCTCGGTAATTGTTAGTCTCTTGCTGTTTATCCAACCTCAAGCAGTCAGCCGTCTCCGCTCCGCCTCTCTTGGTCAACGAGAATGGATGAGTGCCTTCGCAGCGCCCCCCCCAAGACCGCGCCCTAAAATTTTGATTTTGGGTGGAGGAATTGGAGGTGTCTCGACTGCTTTTGACATGTCAAAAGAGTTCCACGATGCCAAAATTTCAGCTGACATTACCGTCATCTCTCCCAACGAAGAATTTGAGTTTGTCCCCTCGAACCCGGGCATCTTCTTGCGTCAAATTGACCCGAGGGACACGCACATCGACCTGCAAGAAATACTGGAAAAGAAAGGAATCGAATACAAACAGGACAAGATGACGCATGTGAATCCAGACATCCAGACCATTGAGCTCAAATCGGGAGAAATCCTGCCCTACGACTACCTGGTGCTTGCCACAGGACCAAAACTGTCTTCCGCCGGGGTGCCAGGCTACCGGGACCACATTCTTTCGGTGTGCACATCAAAGCACGCCCTGGAGGGCGCAAAGAAGTGGGAGGAGTACGTGAAGGACCCTATCTCGAAGGGCCCAGTGGTGGTGGGGGCCCTGCAGGGGGCTTCTTGCTTTGGTCCCGCAGTCGAAATGGCGCTGATGATGGAGACGGATCTGCGGCAGCGACAGATTCGGCACAAGGTACGTCGGCCTGTGCTTAAATTCTGAGTGATGAATCGTTGCAGTGCATTCGAAGGGGTTGAGAGAGGGGGGGATAGCGGGGAGGGAGGAAGTGAGGGAAGGAGGCCCTGCCTTGGCTGGAATAGAAAGAGAAAATGAATCTCTTCGTTTGTTCGTCGATTTGTCTTCCTTGCAGGCTTTTTGTCTAGGTACCTCTTTGCCTGCATATATCTGAGAGAGAGAGACAGCGAGAGAGTGTGCGCGCGCATCTGTGCATCCATCTGTGTGTGTGTGTGTGTGTGTGTGTGTGTTTATGCATGCTTGTGTGCGGGTGCCCACAGGTGCCGATGTACTACTTGACCCCTGAGCCCTATGTGGGACACCTCGGGTTGAAGGGCGTTGGTGTGTCTCGTGATCTTCTGGAGAGCGTCCTGAGGGAGAGGTCCATCGAGTGGAGGGTCAACTGTGAGATCCTGGAGGTGCGTCTTTTTCTGTTTGAGTGGGTGTGCGTGTGGGGGGAGTCAGGTTGCAGGCAGAGGGGGTGAGGTTGCAGGCAAAGAGGTTCGTACATGCATGGAACGGCATGGAGGCCTTGACATTTAGATGTGTGTGTGTGTGTGTGTGTGTACGAGGAGAAAAGAATGTATGTTTCTATCTGTGTGCATGGGTCCTCAGACGGATTCTGCCGTACTTGATCGTACAAGTTTGCGCGTAGTGTGTAGACACAGACTTATGCACGCGCACAAGCTAGATCCAGTCAGACGGGAAAACAAAGACATGTATTCGAACACACAAACACATTTTCAATTGTGAGGACGGACCCTCGCCAGGGAGCGTCTCTGTGTGTGTGTCCCTTTGGTCTTGCCGGTTGTTTTGTCGGCGGGTCTCTAGGTTGGTGCTCTCTGGCTACGTGGCTGGCTGGATTGTCTGCATGTATCTGAATACCTGTCTTCCCAATTTGGTGGTGCAAGGCTGCTTTTCCAATGGAGCTGAGTGTTTCTCCTCGGTGGCTATATTCGGCGCGCAAATATGCATGCATGTATTTACCTATGCATTTGTGTGCATGCATGCATGCCCGTATTGCATTAGGTCGGCGAAAAGGAGATACGAATCCGACACAGGCTGAAGGAAGACGGGGACCCGATCGAAGAGACGATTCCATATGGCCTCTCTGTGATGATTCCACAGGTCCGTCTGCATGTGCCTGTGTGTGTGTGTCTTGTCGGCTGTGGCAGTGACGCCGTTCCGTTTCCTTCATTTCAAAGCAGAAGTCGAGTCCTCCACCATTTGTCTCCCCTCTCTTCTGGAGGAAATTAAAAGAGGGAAAGACAAAAGATCAAGTTCAGAAAGGAATGCTCATTCAGCAAAGAAACCTGGTATTTATGATTTATCAATGAGTGAGAAGGCCTTACCATGCAGTCTGTGCAGAGTAGCAGATCTACTCTAGTCTAATCTGCACTCTGCGCCTCTCTTTTCCGCTCGGCTTAAGGTTTGCGTGTTGCCGCTGACTGACACTTCATGATGCAGGTTTCCTTCTGCGTGGCTGCTTTTCTTTTCTTCGCTGCCTTCCTTACCTCCAAACGATGCATTGATGACATCGCATCTTTTTTCTGTGCTCCAAGTTTGATTTTCTGTTCGTTTTCTTCAACGCACTCACTCATGCAGTTTGATGGCCCCGGAGTCGCCAGCTCGAACGACCAACTGTTCGGACCACACGGCATGGTGAAGATCAACAAAAAGTGCCAAAACGACGCCTACCCGAACATCTTCGGGGTCGGGGTCTGCGTGCACATCCCCCCCGTGGACAGAGACTGCCCCGTCCCATGCGGAGCACCCAAGACAGGGTGGGTGGGTGGGTGGGTTTCCTTGTAGCCAGTCTAAAGTGGAAGGTTTCTTGCTCTTGTGGGCTGCAATTTCTGTGTGCACGACTTGTCTGTCTGTCTGTCTGTCTGTCTGCATGAAGAAAAGGAGGGAGAAGAATAAACAAATAGCATGTCTGTGTGCAGGTATATGATCGAGACCATGGGCACTGCAGTCGCCTCCAACGTTGCTTCCATGATTCAGGGAGAGAAGCCCTCTTCGGTCTGTCCTTCTGTACTGCTCTGCGTTCCTGCCTTTCTTTCTTTTTTTCTTTCTTTCTTTCTTTCTTTCTTTCTGCGTTGGTATTTGAAGATCCGTTTCGTCCGAAGGCTTTCTCTCGCCTGTTTTGGAAGGAAGGAAGCGAGATGGACAGCTAGACAATCTCTTTCTGCGTCTTTCCCCATCGACTGACAGCTTGTGATTTCACCTTCTTTTGCCTCTCGCTTCAACGCCCCCCCCTCCTTCCGTTTTCATGTCTTTCTGTCTGTCTATCTCCCTGTCTATCCGTCTCCCTGCCGGCCCGCTTGCCTGCCTGCCTGCCTGTCAGCGCACCTTGAAACAGTCAGAGAAGACCGGGTCGGACCGTGTTTCCTTCACTCCAAGAATGAACCAATGAATTAATGCCATAAAGCACCTCAGTCAGATCTAGAGGGGAAATGGACGAACAGGAAAATGGGCCAGCAAATCGCCCAGTCAGGGTCCAAATCGGTTGGTTTGATTTAGTGAGTCGTGAGTTACCAGAGAAAGATACGCAGCTCACATCCTCGATTCAGTCTCTTGCTCCTGCCTCTTGCGTACGTCTGCAATTCTCTGAGTGACTCATTCATCCCATGCAGATACCCAGCCTGGGGGCTCTCTGTCTGACTGACTTTGGGGACGATGGCGCGGTCTTCATGGCAGTGCCGCAGATGGCTCCTCGCAACATCAGTACGTCTCGGTACTTTTCTCATTCTTTTCTTTTTTTCTTTCCTTCCTTCCTTGTCTTTCCCTCTTGCTCCCCTCTGCGTGTCTCTGTCTGCACCGGCTTTCTATCATGTATGAATCGGGGTCCTCGTGGAGTCCTCATCTGTTTGCCTGCCTGCCTGCCTGCCTGCCTGTCTGTCTGTCTGTCTGTCTGTCTGTCTGTCCAATGCAATTGGTACCGTGTGCATGGATGGATGTGCAGATTGGTTTTTCAGAGGTGTCCCTGCCAAGCTCGCGAAGATGGCCTTCGAGAAGTACTTCATGTTCAAGTTGCGGACTGGAGACACGGACCCCTACTACGAGAAGTACATGCTGCATCTGATTGGACTGAACAGACTGGACGACTTCAATTCCCTTCCGACCTCGACCAAGGAAGCAGACCAAGAAGAGGAGTTGCGGATCAGACTCAAACAGAAGAATTGAAACAAGGGAAGAGAAGAGAGAGACAAATGAGAGAATGCATCACGCACAGCCAATGCATGCATTCTTTGCGTTGACAAATGGAAGCTGGAGCAGACGTAGGACAGAGGCATTCGACGAAAGGGGAGACGCCGGATGACCTCACACAGAGAGAAGAGAAAAGGCTAGAGTCAGTTTGCGAGGGAGTGTGTGTGTGTATGTGCATGAGTTTGAGCAACAGGGGTCGACGGATCAGGCAGTCGTACAGGTTGCTGATCCATTGTTTTTTTTTTTTGTATTTTTTAAACTTGAAGGCGAGATCATACGCGTGGCAGGTTTAAACAGAAAAACCTGAAAAGCGGAGCGGAGCAGGATGCTGGGAAGGAAAGAAAAAGAGAAAGACAAAGCGCGAGAGGAGGGAGATAGAATATTAGGGGGGATAGTTTCAATGGAAATTCTCAGGAAAGTTTCTGGAAGGTCGAAATAAATACTTCACTCACTTTCTTTATGGAAGCCCAAGCTCATGCACAGAAAGAGAACGCCCGAGAAATGGGCTTGCGTCCCTTCGCGTGCTTGAGTACGTGCTCCATGTATTCGTCTGCGCTTCTCTGTCCACACGCACGCACACACGCACGCACCGCACACACACACACACACACACACACACACATATACACATACACATACACACACACACACACACACACAGAGAGAGACACACACACACACACACAGAGAGAGACACACACACACACATACACACACACACACATACACACACACATACACACACACACGCACGCACACACATACACACGAATGCACACATGCGCGCCGACACAAATGCACGCACGGAGAGGAAACCGACTCTTATCGCCACTGGAGAAGGAGACCGGGGGATGCTCTCAAAATGCATTTATTTAATCGAGGGGACTGTCACAGAAATAAGTTTTGTGGCATCTTTAAGTGCAATCTCGTGACCGTGCAAAGTTCGCATCCATCTGTGTGAGTCGATCGATCAAGTGACTCAAGTCACTGGCATGCATGTGGTGAAAGCTCTGGGTTGGAGTTTTTTCCCTCCGACACCTGCTCTCTTTGCTGGCTGCTTGCCTGACTGACTGATGCTGCTGGACACATGATTGGTTAAGTGATTCAGTGATTGCTTCAATGATTTCTTCATTCATCGATTCAATCTGGCGGACTTCTTGACTTGCCTCAGGCAGATGGAAGGAGGAATTGAGCCTTCGACTCGCCGTCATGCATTTTAATACAAAACGCCTTCAAGTTAATGTGTGGTGACACGTTCTCTGGGCCTCTAAGATGGGTCCAGGTTGTGAGTGCCTAGGTGAGTGCATGCCCCGTACTTTGCACCTGTCCATGTAGCTAGCCATGTAATCGCTTAATAGACTGGTACATCGGCCACTTTGTTGCCCTGACGGTTTCATGTTACATTGTTACTTCGATCATGTCATGCAGTCCCTAGCTTGTAATAAAAAAAGCACTTCATGAATGTGAGGTACATCTATATATGCCAGTAGAGCTAGGCAATAATTTAATACTCACAAAAATGTACAAAAGCATTCAAAAAAGTTGCTCATAGATCGAATCATGCTAGGAATCATGCAGTTTTTTTTTTTTGAACGTTATCTCTACCCTGCTATAGGCGTTGTACATAGAAAAAAAAAAAAGAAAAAAAAAGTTGGGAAGGCCGAATTTTTTTTTCTTTTTTTTTTTTTTATTTCAAGTGCCTCCAAAAGGAAAAGAATCACTTTCAACTCTGAAACTTACTTTTCCATATAAAATGTGAACCTAACTTTTGACCTAAAAAAAAAAAAAGAAAAAAAAAAAGGTAAGGACACCTAATTTTTTTTTTTCTTTTTTTTATCTGCGGCACCTAGCTACCCTGCAAGTTTGAGTAATTTAGATGAGTAATTTAAAGTAATTTAGAGTAATTTAGAATAGTAAACTAAAGTAATTTGGAAAGCTAAATTACTAATTTTGGTCATTAAAACTTTGGAGGTTGATTTTTTGTGCACCATAAAGAGTTAGACGTTCAAACTAACAGTGCTTATAGCTTTTATATGGATCTATAAGCACTGTTAGTTTGAACGTCCAACTCTTTATCGTTCATAAGAAATTGACCTCCAAAGGTTGACCAAAATTAGTAATTTAGCTTTCTAAATTACTTTAGTTTACTATTCTAAATTACTCTAAATTACTCTAAATTGCTTTAAATTACTTTAAATTGCTAAGCTAAATTATTGTAAATTACTTTAAATTACTCATCTAAATAAGACTAAACTAAATTACTCAAACTTGCAGGGTACACTGCGCGGGGCAATCCGTCCAATTCCGTCCTTGAATCCGGAAAATTGTTGACAATTTGTCTAACAATTTGTTAATTGTTATTTGATCTATCTCAGATTCGATCGTAAGATACAAAAACAAAACTACTAATCAATTAATGTATGATCAAGATACTAAATATAATTAAATGCTCTGGACAGAAATCGTAACATAATCGCGTCCTATAGACCTATGCCATAGCTAGGCGACCAATACAAAAAAAAAATAAGAGCATTTACCTAGGCATTTACCCCATTTAGTTTTTTTTTTTTTTTGTTTCTAAACGTGTTCACGCTGACAAAAAAAATTGAAGTCAACACCTAGGTCAACACTGACATGATTTCACTTAGTCTCTAAGTCAGTCCGTCGAGTCCAAGAGTCAATGACGTATTAAGTCCGAGGTTCTAGCCTAGGTTAAGTTAAGAAACTGGTAATAATAAACATGTAGAAGAAAAAGAGAGATAAGAGAGGCAGCGCGCCCAGTCTAGCACCTAGTGAAGTACAACAGACACCGCCCTTCTTCCCTTCAAAAAGTCGCTCCCCTACCTGCCCCCCACCTAGCCCCCCGCCCAGATTTGTATCCAAGATGCCGTCATGCCCCTGACCGCCCCCAGCCCCTCCTCCTGCGCCTCCTAGTGCTATAGGTCATATGAGACCAGATATAAGTTACCGTATAAAGTAGCATAAAGATAAGACAGAGTAGCACTGAGAAAAACACACTGCCGTAGTGCCGCAGTGAGAATATAACTTATTATTATATAAGTCTATTATAAGAGCAATCAATACAGGTACATGTGTTGAGCTGGATGGCAGTGGATGCTAAACTAGATTTCAACATTGCCAGGTGTCATTGCCAGCCCTAGTGCCAGCCAAGTTCTGGACCAAGCAGAAGGTCGCTGCATTATGCCGGCCATGGTATTAAAGAACTTAAAAGAAGTCTCCATGAAAAATAGATGAAAAGGCTGAGAAAATGTGGAGTTGATTCTGCAACGTCTACATCGAATCAGGAATGCCATCGATAGAAACAAATAGAAGAAGCCCACCATCTGTCCGATCAAACCCCCCTCACATCAATCACAGTCGGCTCGTGCTACATTAGACTTCGTGCTTCCTCCCCTCTTCGCATAATTGAGTGAAGCGGAGTCAGGCTACACATCCAGCCCCGGACCCGGAGACGGACTCCGAGGGCGACCCGAGCCGTCGTCTCTCCTCTGACGAAGCGCGCCGCCACCCGACCCAGGAGGCATCAGCCCACCCCCCGACGCCATAGTCTCCTCCTGTTGCGCGGTCTGTGTTGGTGGTTGTGCCATTTGGGGCATGGGCTGCATGGCAGGGCCTCCGTAAATGTCTCTTTGGGGTGTCGGGGTGGGTCCATTTGAGGGCATCGGTGTGCGCACTGCGGGGGGGGATCCCTGGGGGTCAGCGCGGGTTTTCGTTCTTCTGGAGTCTGATGGGGACGCTTCGCTGGGCACAGCCGGGCCGGGGTACTGAGCTCCTCGGGGGACGGGGGTGGGGGTTTGGGCGGTGGGGGGGATGGGCGTAGGGCTGTGCCCTGCTGATGAAAGTGTGGGTCTTGTGTCGGGACGTGTGAGGTTTTGGCGCTCTGCTCTGATGGCTGCTGTCCGCCTCTTTGCTTCGTCTCGTATCTGTCTGATGGCTCTGCAGAGACAGACAGACAGAGAGAGAGAGAGAGAGAGAGAGAGAGAGAGAGGGAGTGCATATTTGTGTCAGGGGACCGGTAGGGGTGGAGAGAGAAATATTGCACGGCTGTTTTCGATTCATTTGAGCAGACCAAAAAACGGACAGCTGACAGACAGGACTGTGGAATTCTTTTCCCCTCTCTTATCCCTTTCGCGTGCACAACAGACGAGGGGATGGACAAAGCGCGAAAGGCAAACGAAAGACAACGTGGGCAGGGGCGAGAAGACGGGGCACACACATACATACACACACACACACACACACACACACACACACACAGGGGGACGCAGACGAAGACGCAGACTAAGACGCAGACACATACACACACAAGCAGACAAGCAGGAAGAGAGGGATGATTCAGCAGAACGAGGAGAGAGGACGGAGACACCTAGGAGGGATGGAGAGCTTAATGGCACATCGATTCTGCCCTCAGAAAAGAAGAGGAACGTGAGCAAGGTCGTGATGAGAAGAGGAAGACGAAGAAGAAGAAGAGGAACAGGAAGAGGAAGAGGAGGAGGAGGAGGAGGAGAAGAAGAAGCAGAAGCAGAAGCAGAAGTTCTGCAGAAGCAGAAGCAGAAGAAGAAGAAGAAGAAGAAGAAGAAGAAGACGAAGAAGAAGAGGAAGAAGAGGAAGAAGAGGAAGAAGAGGAAGAAGAGGGAGAAGAGGAAGAAGAGGAAGAAGAGGAAGAAGAGGAAGAAGAGGAAGAAGAGGAAGAAGAGGAAGAAGAGGAAGAAGAGGAAGAAGAGGAAAAAGAGGAAAAAGAGGAAGAAGAAGAAGAAGAAGAAGAAGAAGAAGAAGAAGAAGAGGAAGAAGAGGAAAAAGAGGAAAAAGAGGAAGAAGAAGAAGAAGAAGAAGAAGAAGAAGAAGAAGAAGAAGAAGAAGAAGAAGAAGAAGAAGAAGAAGAAGAAGAAGAAGAAGAAGAAGAAGAAGAAGAAGAAGAAGAAGAAGAAGAAGAAGAAGAAGAAGAAGAAGAAGAAGAAGAAGAAGAAGAAGAAGAAGAAGAAGAAGAAGAAGAGAAGACAATCCAGGAAAACGTCCACCTCCAAACTAAAGGAGTGCAAACTCAGCGTGCGTGAAGCTAAAAAAAGACCACGCAGCAAAGGGCATGCAAGAACACACAAAAAAGCAAATACAAACATTAAATTTCAGGGACAGATACACTCCGACGTACACTTTTGTGGATGCTCTCCAGGTTTGTTTTTGTGCATTGGTCTGTCCCACCACATGTTTCCTTTGGAGTTGTTCCGCCATCCACGCCTCCTTTTTGGTTTCAGCACACCCGAAAGTATCCATTAATGGAGTCACGATGCCCTCATCGACCGTTCCCCAGAGACCCAGGCAGTACAGCAATGCCCAGATGGGTGTCAGGATTAGACACCGGAGCAGAGCCGCACACACAGACCAGAGGATCGAGAGAACGAACCCCAACACGCAGCTGGCTACGTGGGCCTGCATTCAACCAGAAAACAGATCAATATCACCAGTTTGTGTTAGAAAGAGTCGCTGTGCACCCGCTGTGTCTCCCTGGTGCATGTAGACGGACCAGTAGAGCAATGCCGATGGTGACTCCAGTTTTTTTCACTCCTTTGGCCACTCCCGGACTTCGAACGGCGTCGTTAAGGAAGTCACAGAGGCCGGAGTCGTGACAGAACCCCTGGGAGTTCGCCAGATCTACAAGCTCGCCGACGTAAGGCCATCCTGCAGGTGCATGCAAAAAATCAATAGGGGCCGGGTGAGGCCGTGTGTCTGCAGAAGTTTTCAATTTCGGAGACGCCACAGAAGCAAGTCATCCACCAGTCAGCAACAAAAAGGTCCTGACCGATGAGAGGCGGTTCTGAAGGGGGCAGGGTCAAGGCTTCGTGTCGGACTTTGACGACATTGAATACGACCACACCCAAAGTCACAGCAACAGGAAGGATAGAAACCATCACGGCTGGGCTGGATCAAGTGTGGGGGGGAGGTCGTAGATCAAGTGGATCCACGGAGTGGACCTGTCGTGCTTCGACGCGCTCTACAAGGTCTCGCAGCACTCCGCTCAGTTCCGTTCCTCCTCTAGATTGATCGAACTCGCCCGTCGTACGTATACACTGTCTGGATCAAGCATGCCGCTAGTTGGCTTGATCATGCTTGATCTGCGAGGCTTCCATGTGCACATGTGCATGCATGGCTTCCATATGGCTTCCTGGCCGGCATGCAGTCGGCCGGAAAGCAAGAAAAATGAGAACTGCACGATTGACGCACGCCGGCCAGCCGACCGCAGGCTCTCTAGAGCGGGCATTTTTAGCACCGCGGCGCAGCCGCGGTTCCCTCCAGGCCCCTCCGCGGCGGCGCCCCCTCCCATTTGGGACATGGCCCCATATACCGTCAAAACGGTTTTTTCTGCGCGCCGCAGGCGCCACAAAAATTTTTTTAAGGTGTTTCAATGATAAATTTGATCAATTGCTGATCAATTTGGTTCAACTTACCTCAGAAAAGGTAAAGACCGGAATAATCACGCCGCGGTTCCCCCCTTTCTTCAAGGTTTTACAACCGCAGCGCGCCGCGCTGCGCCCTTCGAGCGCTCTGCGGCCTTTGGTGCCGCTCCGCGGCACCGCGGCGTTTGACCGTAAACGCCGCGGTGTCTAGAAAGCCTGGGCCCGACCGGGCGGTCGCGCCAATCCCCCCCCCCCC
>JAHBMJ010000491.1:33848-44011 GCA_018398765.1 Chromera velia | reverse complement strand
CCCCCCCCACACACACACACACACAGAGAGAGAGAAAGAGAGAGAGAGAGCTGACCAGGTGCAATCCATTCACGACATCCGAAATCTGACGGGGTGACATCCTCTCTATCTGCTTCCTGCCTGCCGACAGCAGACCCTCGAGCAGCAACCGTCGCCCCCCGGTGACTTCTTGTTTTCGTCTTAGCCCCGTTTCTTCATCTCCCGAAACATCTCCAGCAACCGAGAGTCCGTCTCCGCCTTTCTCTCTCTCCAAGTTTCCCACCGCCGTTGCCAGTCTCTGCAAGTCCACGCCTGAAAGTTCCTCCACAGCTTTTCTGTTCTCACAATGGAAACATTCCTCTACTGACGCCACAAGCCTACAAAACCGACCGTCCTCCCACAGCTGTGCCATCCCACTCTTGCCCCTTTCCCTTTCCGCTGCTCCAGTTGGGTCGTGTACCTTCCCCCTCGTCTTTCTCTCTCCTGCTGCCCCCTCCCCTCGCACCCCTACATCTCTATGCCTCCCCTCCCTCTCCCCCTCCTCTGCTGCACATCCATNCCCCCACACACACACACACACAGAGAGAGAGAAAGAGAGAGAGAGAGCTGACCAGGTGCAATCCATTCACGACATCCGAAATCTGACGGGGTGACATCCTCTCTATCTGCTTCCTGCCTGCCGACAGCAGACCCTCGAGCAGCAACCGTCGCCCCCCGGTGACTTCTTGTTTTCGTCTTAGCCCCGTTTCTTCATCTCCCGAAACATCTCCAGCAACCGAGAGTCCGTCTCCGCCTTTCTCTCTCTCCAAGTTTCCCACCGCCGTTGCCAGTCTCTGCAAGTCCACGCCTGAAAGTTCCTCCACAGCTTTTCTGTTCTCACAATGGAAACATTCCTCTACTGACGCCACAAGCCTACAAAACCGACCGTCCTCCCACAGCTGTGCCATCCCACTCTTGCCCCTTTCCCTTTCCGCTGCTCCAGTTGGGTCGTGTACCTTCCCCCTCGTCTTTCTCTCTCCTGCTGCCCCCTCCCCTCGCACCCCTACATCTCTATGCCTCCCCTCCCTCTCCCCCTCCTCTGCTGCACATCCATCTCCATCCAGGTAGAATCCCTTCTGCTGAGCCCTCCCGATGCGGCTGTGCGGGTTCTTGGAGGCGAACGTTGCCAGAAACACAGCGCGATTCAGCGTCTGCACCTTCTCGGACTGCATCGAAGAAGATCGACAAATCACAGACACACACACACGCACACTCACACACACACACGCACACACACGCGCGCGCGCGCACACACACACAAACACACAAACCCACCCACACACACACACACACACACACACACAAACACACACACACACAGAGAGAGAGAGAGAGAAGAAAACCAAAAGAAAGATACACACACAGAGAAAGAAGGCAATACGGAAGGCAGACAGAAAAGAGCGAAAGAGATGCTCAGGTGCCTGTTACTTCAGCAAACGAAGAGAGAGAAAGAACATAAAGAGGAAAGGAAAGGGCACTTAATAACATGCACAGGAAGGTAAGCAGACAGGCGTAGAGGCAGGCAGGAAATCGAGAAGAGAAGCCGAAAGAAAGAAAGAAAGAAAGAAAGAAAAGAAAGGACAGGTAGTGAAAGAAAGACAGTGAACGGGTTGAAGAAGAACCACAAACTGGCAGGGGCTGCATGGACTTCAAATAAATATCCACCATCAAACTGAAACCATAGAAAGAACAAAGCAGAAGCAATGAAGTGCAGAAGAGCAACCAAGACATTGTCATTATCATCAGACCACATCACCATCGGCCCATAAATAGGCGTCTAGCGTCCGGCAAGTCGGCACAAGCAGAGCATGCAGGTTTGATTTGTTCACAAGGGAAAGAGACAATCAAAAGAAGAAAGAAAAGACACAGGCACACACACACGGACAGAGAAGAGAAGAGAAAGCCAGAAGGAACTGACTCACCAGATTCATTGGTGTGCTATGGGTGTCCGTCTTCTCCCAGAGAGACAGCACATCCACCCATCTGTTGGCACTTCCAATCAACCCCATCTTTCCCTCTCCTTCCCATCGTCTCCTCTTTTCATTCGGTACAGCG
Organism: Chromera velia; assembly: GCA_018398765.1. Taxonomy (NCBI): domain Eukaryota; family Chromeraceae; genus Chromera; species Chromera velia. The sequence continues at coordinate 41,938 of JAHBMJ010000491.1, read as the reverse complement.
CTCCCCTCCACCGATCCTCGTTGGAAGAGACCACGAGATCCTCGGGAGGGCCTCCAAAAAGCCTTGGGGGGAACGTTTTCCTTTTCTCTTTGCCTCAGGACTCTACCCCCTTCTGCCTCTCTATACACAGCGCTGACCTGCTGAATGGCTTCATTCGGCAAGGGGGACTGTCCACACACACCCATCGCTTCCCTTCCCTCTATCTGTGACCTTTGCTCGGCCTCCTTTCTCCTCTGGGGACGATCAAGTTGAAGCTTTGATTTGCCATCTCTGTCCCTTTCCAGGGGAATCCCGCTCATCTTTGCGCAATTAGATTTGACAGCGGCAGGACTGAGGGGAGACGGCAGAGCTGCTGCTCTGCTGGGATGAGGGAGAGTTTGCGGGACCTCTGCTGGGAGCCCCACGGAGGGCTGTAGGTTGTTGTTGCGTAGTACGCGGGTGTGGTCTCCTCGCGCAGTTTCTTTGGCTGAACCGCGGGGGTTTCTTTTTTCTCCCCCAAGGGAAAGGGAAGGAGAAGGGGACGATGAGGCGGCAGGCGACAGTGACTGCGGGGAGAGTATTGAGGGTCTGGTCGGGGTCCCGACTCTTTGGAGAGAAGGGAGTCTGCTCCTCTCTCCAGCAGCCGTCGCGGGGGAGGACGAGAAGCAACGCGCTGTGGATGAACACGACGCACCGAGTACGGAAGGGGAGGGGCGTGAGAAGAGAGGGGAGAGGGAAGAGGGAAGAATTGGAGTGAGATGCGAGGAGGCGGCAGGGTGGGGGGCGTTGGATGGAGAAAACGAAACAGAGGGATCTGGGGCCTCTCGGCGGTCAATTTCCTTTATTGGCTCTTGATTGACACCGCGAGGATGTGTTTTTGCCAGGGACATTTTGGAAGAGAAGAGATTCATCGAGGAAGAGGAAGAGGAGGCTGACTGTTCTTGTGATGTCTGATCAGAGAGGCGCCTGCTGATCTTTTTTGTTTCTCTGTTGACAGAAGAGGGGCCTAAGTGCTGGGATGGCAAAACAGCAACGTCAACGGTGAGACCTGAGAGAGGCTCTTTGAACTCACTCACTATAGACAGGCCTCCAAGTGCCCCCACTGTCCTCAAAACATCTCCTTGTAGGCCCATCAGGGAGTTGCGTGAGAGATCAAAATCAGAAGTTGGGGAGACAACAGGGGTGATGCTTTGAGTCTCCCCCCCACTCTCAGATTCCTCCCCCTTCCCCTCCCACAAAGCGACAGCATTCAACTGACGGGCAGGCAGGTTACTCAAGCTCTCTCGAGCTTTTGCGAGTGCTTGTGGTTGGATGACCTGGCTTACAGCTTTTGCCTCTGCGGAAGGCAGAAGCAGCCTCGCTGAAAGACAGGAAAACCACACTTGAGTCCATACTCTAGACTCCAGAGCTACCCCCTTCTCTCCTCTCCTCCCTTCTCTTCTTTCTCCCTCTTCCATAAAGGATGAAACATCATCCACTTCTTCCGAGTCTGCTGCCCACTTGTTCGCACTATGCATCAACGTCTGCAGTAGCCTCGCATGGACGCAGCCGATGCTGGCAAGGGAGAAGGCAGACAACGAAAGCATGCCTGGGAGCACACATGGACCCTCAGTGGGAGAAGAGGACAGGGAGGGAAGTTGAGAGAGGATGTTATCAGCCAATCTCGCACACAGCACAGGAGGGGGCAAATGGGAAAAGGGGCCCCGAGAAATGCCCCAGAGGAGCATGGCGCTCTCTCCTATTTTGAAATCACTTGCACGCCGTGCGGCTTCCCCACACGCTCTCGACACGAACTCCTCACCTCCAGACACACCCAGTGCACCACACGCCCACATCACATTGGCAATTGACTGAGGGGAGAAGTCTGGAAGCCTCGGCTGAGCTGCTCTGAGCGCGCTGCCAAATAACTCGGCATCCCGTATTCCGCACGTCGCAAACGACCAGAGAAGCATTGAAACTTCCTGCGGATGGAGAAGATCTATATTCGGTTTGAGGATCTCGGCAGCACCCCTGAAGACGTCTCCGTCTCCGTGGCCAGTCTTCGCAAGGGCCCAAAGGAGCGGCACTAGACTCTGGGGGGGGAATTCGTGTAGGAGACGGAGACTCTTCTGGGAAATGTGATTGAACAGCAGTTGATCATACAACCCTAGTTTGGTCAGAGACGAAGAAAGGACGGACAGAGTCTTCGCCTGCACGTGACCTTTTCCTTTCGGTTCCTCCGTCTGCATATGTTTCTTCAGAGCCTCAAACAGTCGGGCAAGTCTGCTGCGCACCGCCCTTCTTTCCTCTGTCGGAACCTCGGATCTCTTCGCCGCGAAGTTGAATACTGTGGCGTAGTTCACCTCAGTGGCCAGTGCCAGGTTGGCCTCAATTGTTGCCAAGGCCTCATCGACAGACGTGGACCGACAGATGTAATAATTCAACGACACGTCCGGCCGTTTTTTCTTCAGGGGCTTGAATTTCTTGGGGGAGGACCCCCAACTACCCCCGCCCCCCCCTCTTTCCATCTCGCGGGACAGAAGAGCCATTGAACGTTTCAAAGCAAACATCCTCCTCTCCACAAAGCACTTTCCAAGGATTGAAGCTACACAGGTTACACAAACTGGTGCTTGGCCCTCACATTCGTGCCAGTTGGCGAGACGGAGACCGAGACGGAGACGGAAAAGATCTCAAAAAGGAGACGGCATGCATGATGGAGAGAGAAAGTCGGAAATGGGAAATTTTGACTTTCAGTGGAATAAACATTTGGAGTGAAAGACATGCAGATGCTCTCACATCCAAGTTAGATGAGAAAACCGCAGCTCGAGGGTTGGTTTGCAAGTCTTCTTTCCCTCACAGTGCTCACACATGCTCTGTTTGCAGGGGCCGCAGCATGCAGGGCCCCAGCCGCCCAGCGTGCCCCGGCAACCGGAACCCTACCGCGCGTGCCCCTGCATGCATGCATGGGGCCCCGGCCTGCAAGCATGCACGCGGCGCCTTGAGCAACACGCGAAGCGTCTCCGTTCACGACGACAACAGTCATCAACAGTCACTCGACGTTCGCGTTGCTCCTGACAGACAGCAGCTTGCCCGAGAGGAGTGCGCATTGCTTCTTTTTTACAGGGCAGCATCTGAATCAGTAGAGTGTCGCATAGAAAGCAGGGGGCAGGAACAGGCTACTGAACGGATCATTCTTTCTTGAGAAGGGGCGAGACTGCAGACGGTGGTGTTCTTTTTCTTCCGTGCACAAGCGGAAGAGAGACAGCGTTGCATGTCTCCTTCTTCTGTGTAGGCTTGTGCCCAGTGATTTGATATCTGTCTTTTTGCGTTGGAAAGTGGTTGTGTGTGGCGGTTCTGCCCGCGGTAGCGCGGTCTTCTTTCTCTTTCTTGGGTGGTTCGGTGTTTCTGTTTTTCCGTCCTGTTCATGATGAAGCGTCAAACAATTTTTTTAAATCTTCTCTCGTATGTGCTGGTGTTCTCTGTCTCCCGGGTCGAGGCGTTCCTGCGCACTCCCCTAGGACCTTTCGGAAGTTCATCACGGGCGTTCCAGCAACAGCGCAGACGGGGGGGGTTCCTGGGAGAAACGCCTAGTGGTACGGGGACGGGAGAGAGTGAAGGGCCCTCAACCGTCCTCTGGCGGCGACGGCTAAAGGGAGCAAAGAAATGGAACGCACGAAGACCGAAGAAGGTTAGCGGAAGAAGGGGGGGGAGCGGGTAAGGATGGGACGGGGGGGCGGTCGGGGAAGCTCTCTTAATCGCTCGCACGTTTTATTTTATTTTGAAGTGGTGTGCGACGATGGAGGTGCTGCGTGTCTCTGTCTCCTCCCCTCCCTCCCTCTGGAAAGAATCACAGAGAATGAAGAAGCGCGCCCTCTCTCGATCTTCCTCCCTGTCTTTCTTTCTCTTCGTCAATTTGTCTGCCTGCCTGCCTGCCTTTCTGTTTCTCCACACTCCCAACCCAACGTAACCCGATAGATGAGTGAAGGGAACCCAGCAGCACTGCGTGATCTGCGTATGTGTGCCCATAGCTTCTTGTCAGGGAATGCCGGGGCCCCTGCTTGTTGGATGGGCGCTCTTCGTGGCTGCAGTGACGGGATTTAAATGAACGAACGAACGGATGAATGAATGAATGAATGAATGAATGAATGAATGAGGGAGGGCCTTCCCTCCTTGCCCGTCTCCATCGCTGGAAGGGAAGAGAGACCTTGCGGAAAGACGCGGAACGAATCGACAGGAGGGAAGTCAATTTACACCGACATTGGCAGTGGCCAAATGAAAACAAGCCGAGCCAGTCACCGTGCGAATTCGTAAATACAAACAAAGAAGAAGGAATGCGCCAAACATTCGTACACTTGCATTCTGCATTTATCTCTGTCTCTGTCTCTCTGTCTCTCTCTCTCTCTCTCTCTCTCTCTCTCTCTCGTTCGTTCGTTCGTTCGTTCTTTCTTTCTTTCTTTCTCTCTTTCTCTCTCTCTCTCTCTCTCTCTCTGTGTGTGTGTGTGTGTGTGTGTGGTTTGTGTGTGTGCTTCTGCAGACACGGCGAGGTGACATGTTTCGTGCTGTGTTGAAGTGGAATCCCACGCCCGAGAAGTACATCGGGGCCCCTTCTGAGGTCACGCCGTTGCCGTCTCCCTCGGTCTTGTCGGTCATCCAGGCAGAACCTCTGAACAGCATGGTGGAGGCCATGGCTGCATACGACACGGCAAAGATGAAGACGCTGGCTGAGGGCAACCCGGAAGAGTGGAGAGACGCGCTCGTCACTGGATACATGAATGCAGTCAAAGCAGTCAGTCAGTCAGTCAGGCACTCATTCAGCTTGCCAGCCGCAGTACTTGAATGCAAGCAGCAGGTTTACTTGTTCCCTCAAGTGGATAAATGTAGGGAATGTGCGAGTGTGTCTCCGCCTCTTTCTCTGTGTGTCTCCTTGAATCAGTGTGCAAATAAATGTCCTCCATCCATTTTGTCCCCCATTTCCTCTCCCCTGCTCATTCCCGCCTGAGCACGTTCACCCCCACCCCATCCCCTTCCCCTCACTACGTATGCAGAAGGATAAGTGGGGCATCGCGGCGTTGCACAGAATCCAGAGTGCGTTCGTGACTTCCGGAGAGGATCCGACGCTCGACCCCGAGTTCTTCTTCAAGCGGCTCGACGAGGAGTGGCAGAAGATCCAGATGAAGAGACTCAAGTCCATCGCCACACAGAAGTTCCTCTGGTTAAGGAACCTGGTCGTACAGACGATTGTGCCAATGGGGGGAACGGTAAGGAGGGTGTTGGCATGGTTGATTGAGTGGACAGCAGCAGGGCCATTCAGTGGGAGAAAGGGGAAGGGGGGGACGAGGCGTATCGGCCTGAAACGGTCTTTCTTTTTTTCGACTGAGGCAATCTTGAAGAGTGAGAAGCGGAGACGGATGAAATGGAGGATGAAAAAGGAATCATGCATATGCACAACTGCATGCGTTGTGTGTTTTATGGTCTAGTTTGAATCGACTGAAAGACTGACAAAACTCTCTCGCTCGATGGATGTGGATGTGCATCCATCCATCCATGCAGCCGGAAGAATTTGCGGACCCGCGTCTCTGGAGACAGTACGGGTTCTGGCAGGGTCTCCCGAATCCGTACGTGTCTTGGCAATACCTGAAAGAAGAGTGGCCAAGGATTGTGGAAATGGCAGAGGAGGAAGGGAGCGCACGGACGCGCATCGCGACAGCGAAGCAGTACATTCAGAGAAGGATCCTGGCGTTTATGCTCAAAGATGTCATCAAGGCCATGAAGGAGAAGGGAGCCTCGTATGAAGACCGTGAGTTTCTTTCTTTCTTTCTTTCTTTCTTTGTTCTTTTTGTCCTTCTTTCCTTCTCAGGGTAGAAAAGAAAAGTGGATTTTCTCCTCTTCATTCTTGGTGCCTTGAATCAATAGTTGTTCATCCCCTGAAGGGGAAAGAAATTTTGAGACAAAGCTGAGAGGGGAACTTCCTTCCTGTCACAGCTTAGCGTGCAAAAAAGAAATGAAGTGGAGAAGGGAAGGGGCGAATCCATCGGGGTCCCCTCTTCGTTTTGACTGACTGACTGACTGACTGACTGACTGCGTGGATGGTTGTGTGTGAGTCTCGTCAGGGTGGGGGGTCAGGGACTCGTGGCCCCCCCCTCCGTTCTCATTCTTTGTCGCTTTTGTACACACACGTGCGGTTTTCTTTCTTTCTTTCTTTGGGTGACTCTCATCTGAAGTTCTTTTCTCTTGTTGTTCTGACTTCTTTTCTTCCGTATGTTTGTGTATATTTGTGCATGTGTGTGTGTATGTGCGTGTATGTGGAGCTGCCATGATCATGCAGCCGAGATCCAAAAGCAGGCTCTACTGGCAATCGAGTCCTGCATGGACGCCACGTACAGGCGGGCAGGCATCATGGCGATCGTGAAGGGGATGTACGACGCCTGGTTGAAGGGGGGGGCGGTGAAACCAACGCTTCCTGATTTCTATGCACGGAGACTGGACAGAGATCGGTCTGTCACCTCCTCCCTCTTTCTTTGTTACTCTCTCTCTTTGTTTCTCTTTCTCTCTCGTGTGGTACTTTTCGTCCTTTGGATCTGAATTGCTCTTCGTTGGCTTCTTCGTCGGTTGGGTGCATGGGATTCTGGACCATGCACCGAAAAGGGGACCGAATTGAGGAAATGCATGGATGGATGGCTTCTTTCTTGGTTTCTCTCTCGACCGCTGCATGCAGTCAGTCCCTTCTGTTGGAGTCGTTTTTGCCCCTTTTGCTTTTTATTTCTGAATCATCATTCAGCTCTCCGTCATTGTGTGGGTGTGGGTAGGTGTGCAATGACTCAGTCACACATTCATTGATTGATTGCTTCATCATGCGCTCATTGCTGCATGCAGATGGAAGATGATGAAGAAAGCCCTCCGACCCGAGTACATAGCCGACCAGAAGATGAAGAGGAAGATCCGAGCACTCACTCTGCTGAAAATCAGAGGAGATCTCGACAGCGACGACGTCACGAAATTCCAGACGAGTGAGTGAGTCAGTGAGTGAGTCAATGTCAATGGGTGGGGAAGGAAAAAGAGGGGAGAGACAGACAAACAAACCAAGAAAGAAAGAAACGAAAGAAAGAAAGAAAGAAAGAAAGAAAAGAAAGAAAGAAAGAAAGAAAAGAGAAACAATCGAAGACTGTGTTTACTTCTCCTCTCTCTTCAATCCCTCTCCTTTGTGACGTCAATTGAGCCAACCTCTCCCACAGCTTTTGTGTGTTGCGATGTGTAAGTTTGTAGGAGTGAGTGTGGGTGTGACGTTTTTTTTTATTCTTTCTGTGCATCTTCCACGGGCAGCTCTTCTCTCTCCCTTCCCCCTTTCCCTTGCATTGGTTCCCCCCCCCCGCCTGTCGCCCCTCGTCTTTCTTCCTTCACTCATCCTCCTGCAACGAAACGCACCACCCATCTCTTCTCTTACCCTCCCTTCTTCCGTGCCTCCATCCATTCAGTCAACGTGACGACTGCCGAGAACATGGTCGAGCAGTACTTCAACCAGTGGAAGGGCACAGGGAAGTGCCCGGATCTTTTCCCGGAAGGTCGGTCAGACACACGGACGGACAACCAGTGAGGGAAGCGAAGGGATCTGAGAGGGGAAGGCAGGGAGGGTGGAGAGGTCAAAAAGTGATACATACTGAATGAATTTCATTCAGGCAGGTGCAACCATGTCATTCCGTTTCGCTTCTTGGTTCGTTCTGCAGTCTGTCTGCCTTAATTGCTTGAAACGCCATCCTTCTGCCTGTCCTGTCTTTGGCTGGCGTTGATTTCCGAGTCCCTTCATCCTTTCTACGTTTCTTTTCTTTTCTGCACTTTTGAGAAATGCAAACTGAAGGAAAAGAACAGCCAATGTTTTTGACCTTTCTCGACTCCTTGTTTTCCTCTCTGCGTGAGAGAAAGCAGATGAGGAGATCAACGAATGGGCCAGGGCCGAGATACCGAAGCGGGTGGCCGACGCGTTCATCAAAGAGAAGTCGGCATTCCACGCGCCGATCCCTGAGAGAGTCAAGGAGTACTTCATGAAAAGTGGGTGGGGAGGGGGGGCGTGGAGAGGGCTGTCACTGTGAGATTCATTTCGGGATTGAAGGAAGTTTTTTGTTTTTTTTTTGGGGGGG